>JASPKZ010010453.1:0-86047 GCA_030220185.1 Diploptera punctata
GAAGGATAACCATATATTGAATTTATATATATATTGTAACTTGAACCCCAGAATGTGTACTTGAGACTGAAAACATATTACATTAATTAAAACTTAAAAAATCAATGAAGGAATATTTAATTATAAGTACGGTACTTGTTTTATAATTTTTTTATTTCAGCAAAAGAACTGATATTTTTAGATAGGAGAATGTTTATTTTCTACCAGTTCTTTTATAGCTTATTTTATGGCTGTTCTGTTGAAATAATATGTAGGATTTCTGTATTTTTTCATGTTCATATAACTGTAGTATGTTTATAAAGATTCAAAAACTATGTAGTGTCCATAACAGTACCTACTTTGTATAACTTTTTTTTTTTCTTTCTATTCAGATCTGGAAATGTCCAGTAATGCTGCTCTTAACCTCCATCTGGAAAGGGGTCATTGATAACTGAATTCACCACCAATACAGTGAAATGAATGGTTTATTGTGATTTAATGCATTGTTTGATTGAGATTATCATATGTTAAGAACAATAAGATACCTGTAATTTTTAATTACCTTTTTTGTAAGGGACCAAATTTTGTTGGTAAAATATGTAGGGAAAGAAATTAAAAAATCTCAATGCATTAATTCTTCATAATTACTTAAATTCTCTTATTGTTTATTATTATTATTTTGTTCATATGTCTAAAATAAATAAATGATTATTAAATGATATCTCTATTTTTATTTGAACCTTTCCTTGATAATCAGGGTCATCCTTTCTTTAATTCTAAGAAAATGTAATGAAAAAAATAATGTTATTTCTAAGAAAATTTTGAACAAAAAAAAACAATTTACATGAATACTTTAAAAGAATTAATTGAATTATAAAATATTTTTCCAGTTTTCTAAAACTAAGCAACTGTTTTTCTGATGTTAGGAATATATTCCATGTATTGAATAAAGAGGAAGTTGAGGGTCTTGGAAATTGAGATGAAGTTCTGAATTGATATATTCATAACTCTGTGAGGTTTTATTTAATAATAATTACTCAAATTTTATAGCTTGCCTCATACTTTTGTAAAACAGAGGACCAGTTTCGAAAGAAGTTTCCCTTTCGAAACTAGTTCTGAGTTTTTCAATAATATGAGGTGAGCTGTAAAATCTGATTGATGAATATTATTCCAGACATTTAAAATGTGGTATTACAAACGCCAAAAGTGACGACTGAGCCACCGGGGTCAACACTGATTAGTTATACTTTTATCGATAGATAGCGCAAATTGTTTTGCCGATAATACAGTAAGCTGTAAACGGTTAGTGTTTTCTGCCAACGCTTGAGGTCTCTGGAGTCTAGGCATCACTGAATAACATTGGCGCTGGTCATCTCTATATTGGGTTATCTCTGCATACATAGAACTACCAGACTGTATCATCATCATCATCAACAAGGATTAGGCCCAATGGCCTGTTCCGATCTCATTATAGGTCGAATTGATCCTTCCATCTCTTCAATGGTCTTCCCAACGTTCTTCTCCCTTTTGGTTTATAATTATACATTCTTCTTGGTATGCGCACCAGACTGTATCAATATTTAAATTGACTTATTAAATTATTAAATAATAAGGCCACTGGTTATGATGGCATTCTTGCAGAACTTTAAAAAAAAGGATGTAATATAATGACTGAATGAGTCATTTCTTATCTTATCTCATAGTTTGTTTTCTTAAACATGGGAACTGCTGTTTTCAAGAGGAACATCCCTCCCATTTTTAACTGATATTATGACTATCGGATTTTCGTTGGAATCTCCATCTATAGCGTTGCCATCAGGTGTTGATTTCAGGAATTTCGAGATCACGTCCTGATCATCGGGAATTTCAAAATTGATAGAACTAAATTTGTTTTTCTGAATATATATCTTCTCCCAACTGTCAATTCTAAATGTTTTTTCCAATTTGAAAAACCTTTAGAATTGACAGTTTGGGAGAAGATATATATTTGGAAGAATAAATTTAAATTCATGAATTTCGAAATTCCCGATGATCGGGACCTGATCTCAAAGTTCATCAAATCAACACCAGAAGGCAACAAAAATCTGGTAGTCATAATATCGGGTTGAAAATGGGAGGGATGTTCCTCTTGAAAACAGCAGTTCCCGTGTTTAAGAAAACAAACTATGAAGTAAGATAAGAAATGACTCATTCATTCATTCATTGAATTAAGAACCTCATATTGTTATTTCCCATATTTAACTATGAAGCAGATAATATGTTTAAATCATTTTGTTAAAGTTAATCCAAAATATCTGAGAAAATCCCCCATGAGTGGAATATAGGGGTGATTTATCCAATTCACAAGCGGGAAGATAATCTGATGTGCAATAACTATAGGGCAATAACCCTATTAAATACAACCTACAAGATTTTGGTTAATATAATATATTTAAAAATTGTACCTTACATGGATCAGATACTGGGTGATTATCAGTGGGTTCCGACAAGGAAGATCAAGTGTAGATTAGTTGACGTTTTTTATTATTAATTTAACACTTCTCATAGAAGGATAAATTATATTTGAAGAGAAAAATTTTCGCCTAGACCGGGACTCGAACCTGGGACCCTTGGCTTTCCGGGCCAAGGGTCCCGGGTTCGAGTACCGGTCTAGGCGAAAATTTTTCTCTTCAAATATAATGTAGATTAGTTGTTTATTATATGACAAATGAATGATAAATGTTGGGAACAAAACATTAATCTGCATAATTGATTTCTGGACTTTGAAACAGCTTATGGTACATTAACTGTTGATATACACCGTGTCCACAAATATAGTATCATATTTTAAAGTACCACTACTTTGCTTTGGATAATCGTATCTAAATTAAATTGGTAACAATCAAAAGAGAAACTCAAAAAGTTTTGTGCATGTTAACAATGGAGAATAATGGACAACAATACAGAAACTAAACTAAATTTAATCATGTTTTTTTGTGGTCATATGGGTTCATTGTTGGATATTTAGCAGATATGTTAAATGTGATGTCTGCAGCATCACTCGTGGGGGCCACATTCAATGTCTGTGAGGTATAGCAAAAACTTTTTGGGTTTCTCTTTTGTCACCAATTTCATTTAGATACGATTATCCAAAGTGGCGTAGTAGTAGTTTAAAGTATGATACTACATTTGTGGACACGGTGTATATGGGGACCAATACATAATGTGGGTTTCCTAAGAAATTGGTGAATCTGTGTAAAATTATATATAATGAATCATATGCAGTAATTAAAATAGGAAGAAAATGTCACCTAAATTTTTCACTAGAGAAGGGTATTCATCAAGCAGATGCAATAGTTCCCTTACTGTTCAATGTACCTCTTGAAATAGCAATTCAGAAATCTCAAATTGGAATTAACGGGATTATTGTTGATAAATGTCATCAAATACTTGCTTATGCAGGTAACATTGTAATAACGGGCAGAAGGACCCAAGATATAGAAGATGCTTTCATTGCCTTGGAAACACAAACAAAACAATTAGGACTTAAAATTAATACAGACAAATAAAAAATTATTATAGTATAAAAGAAAAAAATGGGTTCAGATCGGCCACACAATAAATATAGGAAATTACACTTTTGAAAGACTAGAAGAATTTGTACATCTCGGTTCATTATTAACACATGATAATGAATTAAAGAATGAGGTACAAAGAAGGATAACTCAGCCAACTGTATATATTATGCACTTTTACCTACAATAAAGAATACAATAATTTCAAGAGATATTAAAAGAAATATTTATAAAACTTTAATTAGACCAGTTCTAATATATGGCGCTGAGACATGGACTTTCAAATGTGGAAACATATGGAGAAGCAGATATAACAGTGAACTATATGAATTACATAAAGGAGACATAACAACATATATCAGCCTGTCAAGGTTGAGATGGTTGGGGCATGTGAATCGAATGAAATTAATAGGAAAGTCAAATTAATTTTTTATAGATATCCATAGGGAACAAGATCAAAGGGTAGACTGAGATCAAGATGGTGGGATCTGCAGAGGGCAAAAATGGGAAATTGGAGACAGCTGTCGAGGAACAGGGATGAATAGAAGAGAGTCACACAGGAAGTGAGGGCCAACCTTGGCTGTTGTGCTAATTAAGAAGAAGAATAACATTTTGTAGTGTTTTAAACATTTTGCAATGATTCTTAAAACATGTTTTATAAGAATGGTGTAAGCATCATTAAAACATTTTAAAATATTACAAAATGTTAGTAAAGACAGAATCACATATGAACTCAACTTGAAAATCGAGTAACAGTTCAGCAAAGGAAAATACCATAAATTATCCTTCAAGCTAAGGGTTAATTTTCAAGTAATATAAATGTATCAATCAATAACTCTAATTCTAAAACAGATTGCACTATTAAAAAAAAATCTGGATCTCACTTTTTTTTACTCTATCAAGAGTAAAACTAATAGTTTGATAACGCAAAATACTAATAACGGAATAGTATATTTATCGTATTATTAATCTATAACTGTCATGTTAAATGGCAAAAGAGTAAATTATACAGACCTTGTAATGAAATTTCCTGACTCACTCGGTCTATGACAAGCAGCTCATTGCCGTCACTTCCAATTGCTTCAATATAAAATTTTTCCGGCGTGATATACCTAAAATGTGATTGTCATCATTCTAATAAATGTCCAAAATTGCATTACAGAAGTAGTTTTGTAAACCAAAAAGTAAGACTCAAAAAACAAAATATACTTACAGGATGAAGTCACTATGAAGTTCTGCAATAGTAGCCATGATTAAAAACTATGACCATAGAGAAGCGACTTATCACATGCTTATCACCTAGTACTATTTTGGTTCTCTACCTACCTCTATGGTTAAGATGAAAATTTATTCAGGAGATGTTCAGGAGCAATCCCTGGTTCAGGAGTACCACAATTATAAAATAAGTCATCTTTGAGAGGGAATACTATAAACAGCTGATTAAATGGTCGATAAACATAGAGAACTGGTCGATAAACAACTGAGTGTGAGAAACAATTAGCAATTTTTTTTTTTTTCATTTAACGTTATTCGAAAATTATTTAACAACCAACGGTTTCGTTCAAATGAACAATGGAAGGTGAATTATTTTATATGCAAGCTTTTAAAATAATCGATCATGAAATTTAAATAGTTTCAATAAATGTCAATATCATTTTAAGTGTGAATTGGCTGAGGTTACTTATTTGTCTGCCACGATTTTCTATATTCTATGTTGTTGAACTAAACACTTCGACCATTTATAATATTTCGTACAATTTTAAACATTTTGGAACCGTTTTATAAACATTTCCTACGATTTTTAAATATTTATATAACTACGCGAATATTGCGAATCGAGTTTTACAGACGCGCAAATGCTTAATGTAACATCCGCTAGATGGCTCTCAAATCGGTGTAACCAACATTCGCAAATAATTCATATTTCAAGAAATTAACGTCATTTTGGTTGATTCCGATGGAACAAGTTAGTGTACATAAAATTAATTTATAGTTTATTAAATAATATGCATGTAATTTGTTTTATTAGGTTAGTAAATGGGAAGTTAGTTTATGTCCATTTTTTTAGCATTTGGGAATTTATTCCAAAAGTTGGTAATGCTGACTTCAGAGCCATCTACCGGAAGCTACATTAACTGTGCATGTGCACTGCGATTCTGTAAACTTAGAAAATTCATGGCATACAAATAGCCCACCTTTTCCATGTAATTTTTTTAAAATCAGGTTATTGTATAGAAAGACCCATCCCCTTTTGTACTGGTTCAACTCGGTGAATAATTCACTTGTATAGGTAGTTATGCCACTTTTATTTAACTATTACTGAATCGGTAATAAATTATTTACCAGATGTCTCTTTCTATCTCTCCATTCATCTCCTTTTATACCCTTCTACTTACCATTCATTCTACGTCTTCACTGTTACGTCTTCAAGTATTTCCCAACTATCTTCTGGATCTATCTACTAATGTTTTCACTAACTTTATAGCTCAATATTTGTTTACTTAATCTTGTAGTTGGCATTCTTTCTAGATGTTCTTTCCTTGGTTGTTTATAATATTTTAATTTATAAATCAAATAAAAACCTTCTAATTCCTCTTGTATTTATTCATTTTTTATGTGATCTAATTTTGTACATGTCCTGTTCCATAGTCGAGTGGTTAAAGCAGGAAGCCTTGGAGCAGAGCTATGGGACTTTCGCTGGTTCGAGTCTCCATGGGGGAAGAAATTTTCTCATGGTATTTTGGCCAGTATGGGCCGGTGCCTACTCAGCATCGTGAGGCATTTGGGTAGCTACAATAAGTAACTGTTCCAGATTGAGAAAAACCAGCTATAACGGTTGGGGGACTCGACATGCTGACCACATGTCACCCCTAAACTGGCTCTGTGATTGACACATGTGGATGTGAGGCCAGCAGCAGGCTGGTAGGCTAAGGGCCTTTTAGGCCTGTCGCACCATGAAGAAAAAAGTTTTGTACATCATTCAACTCCTCTCAAGAACTGTATTTTTTTTTTTTTACTTCCATAGGATATGACTGGCACAGCCATAACCTTATAATATTTTAATGTTATGTCTCTTCAAATTTTATTTTTAAAAGTTTGATTAATTGTTCCATAGAATCTTTCAAATTTGGCTAATTTTATGTTTATATCATAATCATACAAAATATTATATAATTAAAGTGGTTAACTTTTGCTATAATGTGATTACTAATTGATTGTTTACCATGAAATTCGTTACTTTTGTTTTAGCAGTGGAAATTTTCATATTATATTGTTCACAGATCTCATTTAATTTAAAAACCGATATTTGTAGAGTAGATTCTTTACTTTGACTAATAGCCAAGTTATCAGCAAATCTTTAAACATATAATTTGTGATTTCATTGTACACCTACCATCTAATCCTATATGTTTCAAACTACACTACTACATCATATTAATGAAAATTTTACTTACCATGGGATTGGACAGGATTCAATCCAGGAACCTTTTGGTTTGTAACATGACTACTCAGCTATTCAACCATTTGAGAAAGGGGGATAATATATATTGAACATTTTCAAGAATTAGTATGTCGATAACAACTGGGTTGTCCTACACTGTAGCTAAGCCGTTAAGGTGCCATGCCTTGATGCACAGCTACAGAACTTGCACTGGTTCAATTCCTATGGAGGGAAGAAATTTTTTCATGGAATTTAGACCAACATGAAACAATGTCCACCCAGCATCGTAAGGAATCTGGGTAACTACAATAAGTAGTAGCTTCAAGTTGAGAAAATCAATTATAATAGCTGGGGAACCTGAGATGTTGATCACATGTCACCCACTATTCTGGCTGCGTTTGTCATACAGTGGTCAGAGCGTCTCATGTTGTGCACTATGTTAGCCCTGGCGCTAACAACTTTCAAAAGTTACGAATTTCTCTTTGATTATGTTAATTAAAATGAAAGTATAGTAGAAGATTGAGATACAACAATGCATAGACAGTATGTCTACATGTTGTAAACAATAGTAATGGTAGATAATTATATATTGTATGCGGATTGTCATATATTCTATAGCATTCCAATACAATACGCCATGTATTATATTGTAATAATTGTGCTAGGAAGTGAAAACAGATGATATTGGTGGTAATAATCATTAAAAATCTATCGACGAGAACATATTGTTTAAATAACTCACCACATAGGATTCCTTGCCTTACATGGTATCAAAGCCTATAACAGCTCGGAGTTAAGTTATGGCTGACAGATGAACATGATTATGGTTTGAAATCGCGGATATTAATGGAACAGACTATTGAAATCTATGAGGTGAGTTATTTAAACAATATGAGTCTCCGACTGATTTCTCTAATCTATATACATGAGCTTCAACATTTAAAATGCCCACACTGTTAGCCAATTTCCCGAGGCTAACTATGAGAGTATGTTGCATAGGCGCATTCAAGCTCATCGGTAGTACATCCTGCTGCATTTCAAGCTGAGCCCAATGCTACTCTGTAGCTGCCCTGTTAGCCACTCTAGAAACAGCTAACAGCAAGGTTCCAGTCTCTCTAAGCGTATCAAATACAATAATTAAACCACTAAATAAATATTATCGTGGGAGAGGAATGTGCTTGAGTTACTGAAGACTTGTCATCACTTTTCCTGCTGAAGCTTTGTAGAAAAGAAAAAAGTCATAAACCAACTCCTTATTTAAATAAGTCAAACAAAAACAAAAGTGCGTCGTTTAATGAAGAACATGAAGGTTGGTATGAACATGACATATGATCCCTGTTAGCCCTGTCTTCTATTTTCAACGGAGAAAAATGTTTGGACAACAAAGGAGGTTTCTGATGTAAATAGTTTTCATGCGCTGAAAAATGTCATGAACTAGTTGAAACCCATGTTAACTATGAAATAGCGCTACATAATTTTGGAAACACTAGAATTGAAGAGTCCCGAAGCCGGGCTATCAAAATTAAGTTAATACAGATAAGAATAACAAAAATGTTAAAGCAAACACGTACATTATTAGCTGCCTAATAGATGCTGCGTGTTTCATAGCTGAACAAGAGCTGCCGTTTAGAAAACTCTGAATCTAACAAAAGAGGTAGGGCCTAATTATATTGAATTATTGCACCATAGATGAGAAATTAAACAATTTGGAAATTTCTACTGTGTTCATTGTCACATCACACAATGTTAAAAACACTTAGGGTTGAATTCATGAAACCATCTTTATGCAAAGGGCAACTCTTTCCCCCTCTCTATGACGTAGAGTGTATTCATAAAACCAGTTTTATGAATACTCTCTATGTCATAGAATGGAGGAAAGAGTCCCTCTTTGCATAAAGATGGTTTGATGAATTCCGCCCTTAATATGTTCTATATCCGCTACTTTATTCAATAAAATGAAACAAGAGATCTCACCCTTAGTATCTCTCCAAGGCTACTGACGATAGAGCTCACTTACAAGCTCAAGAAACCAGCTGTCATAGAGACGAATATCTGTGTTTTAAAATCATGCATTTATATATTTAATTAAGAATTAATATGTCCAATTACCTCCTTCCATTTCCTAAACCCTATACCTATAGTAGTTTATTATATTTGATACTCCTAACATTGCATGTCATTCTTTTTAGAAGTTCATTTACTTATTAGAAATAACATAATATACACAATATTATATCCATAAAACAGGGGCTAACACTCGTCTAAATTCCACGTTCCGCCACTGTTGATCATCCATATATGTCATTAACACATATGGACATGAGGCCAACAGCTACCTAGTAGGGCAAGGAACTTTTAGACCAATTGTGCCATGGAGTTTTCTTTAATTGAGCCTCTTAAAAAAAAAGAAAAGCAAAACTTGGTGTAGAATAATCCTGTAGCCGTACTATGATGATGATAATAGAACAAATTATCAAATATCCACTCACAGTCACACATTTATTAACACTCTTCTCTCGAAAAATATGTTAGTTTAAGGAGACAAAATCATGATGCAAAACAATACACTTTGCATGAACATTCAAAAGGACTTTCTTAGAGAAACCAACTGTTGATATCTAATTTTCAGTTAATACTGCTATCCAGAGGCACCATGTGGAGAAATCTGCAAAACCCTCAGTCTCTATGGGCGCTTGCTGTGGATACATTCAAGAGACATCGAACCATCGGAGCTGGCTAACTTCGGATGCTCGGCATATGAAGTAAGTAAACAATGAACTTCACATTGCAGAAGAGTAAATGAACCATTCCCTTTCCACTATTTCTTTGTATGGCAATTGTAAAAACACTGCATGAGTAGGGCATCTTCTCTTGACATTATCTTAAATGTTGTATTTTCATTCTGATTTGTCAAAACTATTACCTTTATATTGGCAAGTAGAAAATACTTTTTATACCCTGTTATAAATCTCTATATCCATTAAATATATGTAGGTAGGAAATAACACTATGGGTTGTATGCAAATACATTAGTCTCTATTCAAATTACTTCCAATCACTGGTGAGCTGAGATCGAATTAACGGCCGCCTTACCGGTCATGCATGAATGTTGACGTTTTCGTAATATTGGCAACGAATTACCCAGAATTCTCAGCGATAAAACCACTTCCGTTATTTTCATCTGCTATAGAGGAATGCATTTATGCTTGCATCCCGCAAATAATACCGTATACAAACATGTCTGCGATGCGCAATATTACGCCGATTCTCCTGTTCTTCCAGTTGAATTCTTTGGTAGACTCAATCAATTTCCTCTTCTCCGCGTATACCGAAAACATGATCGAAGTCTTCAAGGTCCGACATCTTGGATAAGTTTCAAACTACATCGGTTACCATCGGTTCCCTTCGGGATTTTCACATAAGTTTATATCTTGAGCTACGATCTTAAGGTACCTTGTCAGGTAGCTTACAATTATTACCGCATGAATAGATTTCTGAGTAAGAAAAATGTGTTTGGATAAAACTTTATCAGCAGAGAACGCATTTTACTGTCTATTGCGTTCAAACATTTGACCCTATGAGGTTTATTTTAGTTAAATTTGAGTAATTAACTCTATATCCGTACTTGGCCAAGGGTTGGCTTTGAAATTTTTAATAACTTTTTTCTGCAATTATGGTACAGACACTTTTAAAACAATAAATTAATTCGAAGAAAGTCAACAACATTTTTCCATAAAAGATGCTTACATTTTTAAGCCCATTATATATATACTTTTTTATTTATTTATTTAGCCTGATGGAGTTAAGGCCATGTGGCCTTCTCTTCCACTCATCAGGACAATCATATATTACATCAGAATATAACAATCGTAATTAATCTGATCTTGAGTATTTGCACTGAACATCGGCAAATCTTCTACCTGACAGTAATTTCCTTTGGTATGTCAGTTTTTCTGAGTTCCTAGGAACATGTTTCTATTATATTATTTTTAGTCTGGACATCTTACCAAAATATTAATGTTGATTTGTTCTTGAACAGAGTTTCAAAACAATTCTGTTTTATCGTCAGACTAAAAATAATATAATTAAAATAACCTCAAAATATAACTTCCTAAAATTAAATATTAATTACATGTTTCTATGTTTAAGTGTTTGCCATGGATTCCCTGAATAGATCCGAGAGGACTACTTTATCTCGAAAAAGTTTACCTCAATAGAACCCATGTCCATGTTTCTTGATGGTTCTATTTTTTAATGAAAGATGATCAATTGATCATTCTTTCGACAAGATATAATTTTTTAGTGTACCTTATAGCCTTTGATCTATCTAGGAATAGGTGACCCTTCCAGTATACGCTGCAAGGTCATTAAGCATGCAAGCCCCTCTACCACAAACAAGTTGTACTATTGGAGGGGTAAAAGTTGATCTTCCATATGAATGGAAAGAATCAATTATCGTATCAATAAAACTGATTGCAACTTCTATAGGTGAAATATGGTTGAAACCTGTTGATTTATCTGTATGTGTGAGTTATCTGCATATGTTCGTTTTCTGTGAATGCTGAATTCTATTTTCTTCTTTTCCTCATTTCTGTATAATTTCAGATCTAAAAACGATAATTGTTTGTTCATTTCTTTTTCTAGTGAGAATTTGATTGTTTTCTACTTGTATATTTAAAAGTTTTTAAGGTATCTTCTATGTCATATTTGAAGAGAAAAATTATACGCTCATACTGAGGCTTGATCTCAGGACCTTTCACACTCTAGGCAAATGCTCTAACTGAGTGAGCTACCCGAGCAAATTCTATTCTAAATACAAATGTTTCTCTCTTATATGCAGTTAATTCCCGTGCATCAACTGCTATGAAACCTTTGTTTCAGTCTTGCAAATGGCGGCTTCTTTATTAAGAAGACATTTTTTTGGGAATTTTACATTACATTATAAAGCCAAAACGGCTTCTTTTGATGTTTATATTATTCATTTCATACATCTCAATGATGGATAAATCATATTTGAAGAAAAAAAATTATATGCTCAGACTAGGTCTTGAACCCAGGACCTTTCGCACTCTAGGCGAATGCTCTAACTGAGTGAACTACCTGAGCAAGTTCCAATCTAAACACAAATTTTTCTCCTATATACGCTGTTAATTCCTGCGCCACCAACTGCTATGAAAACTTTGCTTCTATCTTGCAAATGGCGGCTTCTTTATTAAGAAGACATTTATTTGGGAATTTTACATTACATTATAAAGTCAGTATGGCTTGTTTCAATATTTTTATTATTCATTTCATAAAGGACAAAAGAAAAAGAGATACTAGAATGAAGTTTTATAAAACATTGGCAGTTCCTGCATTACTTTTATGGGAGCGAAACTTGGGTAATGACCAAAGGATTACAAAGTAGAATACAAGGCGTAGAAATGAACTTCCTTAGAAGAACAAAAGGCTGCACAATAATGGATCGGATAAAGAATGAAGATATAAGAACAGAGCTAAATATATATCCATTGAATGATAAAATCAAAGAATATAAGAGAAAAATGGTTTAGACATGTAGAAAGAATGAATGTAACAAGATTACCAAAAGCAGCATTTAACTACAAGCCAAGAGGTTCAAGGAATGCCAGAGAAAAGATGGACAGAACACCTATAAGGTGTGGAACAGGCAATTTGCCTAGTCCGTGAAGTGAAGAAGAAGAAGAAGAAGAAGATTTCATAATCTCAATGATGGATAAATCTTCTATGTGTTTTTCTGTAACTATGGCAACAACATCATCCACATATCTATACCAAAATTTGAACATGAGAGGATGTGGTATGATTATTTTGTTTTCAAAATTACTCATGAATAAATTAGCCAAAAAAAGGGTATAATGGGTTCCCCATTGATAGTCCAGATTTTGTATATAGAAACTCCCGTTATAAGAAAAAAACATTTGGTTGATGCATAGTTCAAGTATTCAAGTGTTCTTTTCTCCTTTCTTTGTCGATATTGTTTTTGATAAGCCATTTTTCCAATATCTCTAATGTTTCTTCTTTTGGTACACTGGTGAACAATGCCGTGACATCAAAAGAAACTATTCTATCTGCTGATTCTATTTCTATCTTATTTCATTTTTCTACAAGTTGAAGAGAATTTTCAATGGTTAGATCTTCAAAATTTTTCATTTCTTTGAATTCCCGGCTTAGCCACTTGGAAATTTTGTAAATGGGGATCCTATATTATTGATGATTGGTCTCACTTTTTCACCTGCTTTATGAATTTTGAGGAGACCATGGATAAATCTGTATATTTTCATGCTTTAAAATAATCAACATCTGAGTTGATACCATCAAAATTGTAAGTTAACTCTATTGAAGTAGCCCCATTTAATGGTACCATACAAAAATTAAATGGATACTTCATATATAGTGTGGGAGAATGTGCTGTTAATATTCCATTGTTACAAACTTTTTTAAAATTCTATTTTGTATAACAATTACTTTTAAAATAATTATTGTTGTACTAGATAAGTTACCATTTCTCCAGAAAGCATTGCTGCAGTCTTGTTATTTATTGACTTTGGCAAGATTCTGTGTTACAGAATTCCAAACAAAAGTATTAATTCATTCTCCAATTAATGCAGGAATTAATTAATGAATGATTTTAACTCCATGTGGAATTAAATGCATGGTTGCTAATACTTAATATTCAATTAAAAGAAAATATTTTGTATTCGCTCTGTCAATAGGAGTTGTTACAACACCTTTTAATATTACTGTAGCCAATAGGAATAAAGAAACCTATGGTTTCAAAGCTGTGATATGAAGATGCAATAATATGGAAATTGGGGTGCATGGACTCAGTAACTCAATATACTGTGACACATTCTTGGGTTGGCTTTTGAATTTCATGGACGGAGACGAGAGTCAGGTTGTTACGCCTACACTAGGGCCTAACTGCCATAATAATAAATACTATAAAAAATTGATAAAGGATATACATATATATTTGTTTATTATATCAGAAATTAGGAAATAAATAACCGCATTGAAATACAATTTAGTCTTTTCTCAAAGGACCTTTTAAATATAAAAAAGCTAGTAAAAATCTATAATGTTTTATATCCTGGATCAAAACCATGTCACAAGATTCCACGATGTAAAGTCATATCAACATTATTTAGTCAGAAAGATCAGAGATGACCACATTAGATAGGGGTGAATGAAGTGGCAAGAAGTAAAAGTGGAACAAAGTTTTCCATTTTGACATAGATGAAGGTTTTGAACTAGATCATGTGAAAGTGTAAGTGAAAACCGATGGAAAAAACCCCACATGTATTGAAGGGAAAAAGCTAACTTTCCACCCAAGTTTCCCCCGATTAGAAACTTAAAATTTATCATATAAATATTCGCGATCTTTTTAACGAATCCAGAACGGTGTAGGGGGACCGAAGGGTTCGGTTCCCCCTGGGAAAAGGCAACTCTACATGGGTAAGACATCTTTTATTATCATTCCTTAAATGGTCATTTTACATTCATAAATTTAATTACAGGACCAAAGGGTCCAAAGAACTTGGAATAATGACCAAAGTTGATTCTTTTGAAGGTTTGTTCTCTCTCTCTAAATTTTAGCATTTTAATATTTGAATATTTTTACGTCTGACAATGTGGCGATTTCAGCTGATTTTAATAACAGTGTTTTAGTTGTTTGATTTAATTTTCTTTATGTTTGGTATTTATTTTAATAAATAATGTTATTTTTCGTTTACTGTGTTTTTAATATGTTTAATTGTGGAACTCTTCCTCCAACACCAAGGCCAACCGCTCGGGCCTAAGACCACTTAAACAATAGGGAACTTAACGCTATCATTACGCCGGGGCTTAACAGACGCGCTCGCGTAATAACTGGGCAGGCATGTTGTATTAAAGCCGCGAAGGCTTGCTATATGGTGATTTTTGTTTTTTTTTAAGTATAGTGTTCTCACTAAGTAAACGGATCTTAACGATATTTCGACGCAATTAAAGGTATCCGGGGCAATTTACAAATAAAAACGATCTAACCTCTTAGGATGAGAACAATATACTTCCAGGACAGATGGAATCGCCAATTGATGACGTCAGTTCCACTCCCACTTAAAGTTGAGTTAATAAGATAATTGTCAGGACAAAACCCCCGAGAGGCGAGAGATATCCTATAAGGAAAAAAAGACTTTCGGTTTTTCAACCCTACAGTCTTATTTAGGGGGGGGGAATGTTACGCCTACACTAGGGCCTAACTGCCATAATAATAAATACTATAAAAAATCGATAAAGGATATACATATATATTTGTTTATTATATCAGAAATTAGGAAATAAATAACCGCATTGAAATACAATTTAGTCTTTTCTCAAAGGACCTTTTAAATATAAAAAAGCTAGTAAAAATCTATAATGTTTTATATCCTGGATCAAAACCATGTCACAAGATTCCAGGATGTAAAGTCATATCAACATTATTTAGTCAGAAAGATCAGAGATGACCACATTAGATAGGGGTGAATGAAGTGGCAAGAAGTAAAAGTGGAACAAAGTTTTCCATTTTGACATAGATGAAGGTTTTGAACTAGATCATGTGAAAGTGTAAGTGAAAACCGATGGAAAAAACCCCACATGTATTGAAGGGAAAAAGCTAACTTTTCACCCAAGTTTCCCGATTAGAAACTTAAAATTTATCATATAAATATTCGCGATCTTTTTAACGAATCCAGAACGGTGTGGGGGGACCGAAGGGTTCGGTTCCCCTGGGAAAAGGCAACTCTACATGGGTAAGACATCTTTTATTATCATTCCTTAAATGGTCATTTTACATTCATAAATTTAATTACAGGACCAAAGGGTCCAAAGAACTTGGAATAATGACCAAAGTTGATTCTTTTGAAGGTTTGTTCTCTCTCTCTAAATTTTAGCATTTTAATATTTGAATATTTTTACGTCTGACAATGTGGCGATTTCAGCTGATTTTAATAACAGTGTTTTAGTTGTTTGATTTAATTTTCTTTATGTTTGGTATTTATTTTAATAAATAATGTTATTTTTCGTTTACTGTGTTTTTAATATGTTTAATTGTGGAACTCTTCCTCCAACACCAAGGCCAACCGCTCGGGCCTAAGACCACTTAAACAATAGGGAACTTAACGCTATCATTACGCCGGGGCTTAACAGACGCGCTCGCGTAATACAGGTCTTGGCTTGTATGATGAAAGGAGATACATGAGCTGGTAGGCATGCAGAGAAATTTCCTCATGCGCTTATACCTTCATTCTGGAAGAGTAGGTCTCTCAGACTTTCGATTTGAGAAAGGTCTGACTGGGACTCTAGATAATTCCAATCCTTGCATATATAAGGAGGTGTGAAGATCTGAAGAGTCGGTCATGTACTAAATATGGGCAAGTAAGTATGGGACCGGTGCTCACCCAGCATCATGAGGAATTTGGGTAGCTACAATAAGTAGCAGCTCCAGGTTAAGAAAACCAGCTATAACGGCTGAGGATTCGACATGCCGACCATAAATCACCCCTACACTGGCAGGATGTTGGTGTGAGTCCAGCAACCGGCTGGTAGACCAAGTGCCTTCTAGGCCTGTTTCGCCATGGAGTTTAGTTTAGTTTAAAGTGTGAAGCCAAGTATATGTACATATTTTAGGAATTCTCACTATGAGGTATATTCATTAAGGTACAATTTTTATCACTCACCTCATATTGTTCTAAAATAGTCAAATAAGAAGAACAATATGAGGTGAGTGATAAAAATTCTACCTTAACCAAGTATATGTATATAGTGAAGCCATCAGCAAATGTGAAAATCTTTTTTTTTTTAATTCCCCAGGTTATCTTTTTTGGGACATTTCTGGTGTTCTCTCCTGGCATTGGCGTAATTGTAACCACTTCTGAGATTGGGACCTGGAAGGCAGGGTCACGTTGCCCCGATGATATGATGGGTGATGATGATGATAGTGGTGTGCCATGAGAGACCTTAATCCTAAGCTTAATCTAAGATGAATATGAATGATGATGATGATTGCGATGGCCATATGATGTTCGGGGACCATTTGGGCCTTAAAGTTTCCTGATATATGTCTTACAGGTGAGGAAAAACCCCGATAAAAAACCTCACCCAGGAAACTGTCCCGACTGGGGATCGATGCTGGGTCCGCTGCGTGACAAGGCAGCATGCTACCCTGAGACCACAGCGGTTGAAGATCTTAGTGATAAAATAAATAGTGAGAGAGAGAGATTGTTATAGCAGTAAATTATTTGTGTGAACATGTTGAAATATTGAGATAAATAAAGAAAATTTTAAAATAATTTCCAATAGGAATCACACTTGTCCCCATGTGAGGATATACAAATATAGACTAGACTATGTATAAGATATTAAATTGTACCGAAATCAAGATTTTGATACAGGGATTATGTCATGCTGCGCAACCAATACGTCATCGCGTCTCTATTTCGTCTGTGATCTTTGTGAACAGTGCCAAATTCTCTCCTACCTACCCCCTCCATTCCTACTACGTGCCGTGTGCTATTGTGCATACTCCCCTCTCCTAGTGAACTCTCATATAGAGCTGTGTTTTCTAACATCAGATCACCATCAGTTTATCTACCATTGGAGTCAGGTCGATATAGCTCAAGAGGAGCTTGTTTGGATTATTAGTCCTTTAGGCCAGGGTGGGGCCACAAGGACTATGTACCCCAGCCCTTGGCTGGACTAGTCTGTATGTTAACTTGTATGTATGGTTTCTTAATATTGTTTTTTTTTATATAGATGATCGATGATAGTATTATTTTCTTTTGTTAACTTAATTTCTATGTCAAACTATTATCTTTTATTTATTTTCATTGTTATATCTGACTGTTTCTTGACTCGCATTAAACTTTAGTTATCTATTTTACATAGGTATGCCTATTGATTTAGTAGCTAGTCTAAGTCAGATATGAAGGTAAAATTCCAAAGCTTACTAAAGCGTATGTGAGTTTCTCTTTCCTTAAAGCTTCCACGATCATAGCCTGTAGCTTACTACATATTACATGTTTAGCAATCCATTAAGGAAAGTTGAATTAATCTTTGTCTTTTATGGGCCCGGGCAAAGATATCTTAATTTGAGCAATCTATGTTTTCTATTCAAAGTATTTATCAACAACAATAGTTTGATCCAGCATCAATACGGTGCAAAATATAAAATTGGTACCTGGTAAGTCAGTCATCCTCAACTAAATTATTAAACTTCATCAAGTTATTCCAATATGTAGGCCTTTCAAAAATAATGTTTCATCTTCTGCATTTTAACTGATACTGATGGTGTTGTATAGGTTGTATAACATAACCTCAACGTGCTTTAATATGAATTTCAAAAGTGTTGATAGACTGTGTATATGTGTGTATATATATATATATATATATATATATGTGTAAATAAAAGATAACATGCTAATAGCATTATAATAAAACTGAAATTACAGACAGTACAACATCTATCTCAAAGTATAGAAATACAAGATTTAAATTAAAATATTAATTAATTAGAAGACTGGATATGAGGTGAGGTATAAAGAATTTTAATTTAAGTCTTAAATTAAACTTTATAGTGATTTTCCCTATAAACGTTCAGTATAGAAATACAGTTTACTTCAGGTATCAATTTTGTTCTCTTTTTTTGATTTGACAATTGAATAGCCCAGAAGGATCTAACCCCATATTTTTCAAAGATCCCATTTGCCATTAACAACTATTTTCATGTAAAACTCAATTTGGGAGAAAAATAATGGTTACAACTTGTTCTAGGGGGCTATTCAGTTATTGGCCTTTCTTATTCATATTTTGGTTTTGTCAAGTTGAAGCTGTGAAAATTTCTTGTAAACTTGCTACAGAATTTTCAATGTTTTTATCATTCTTGTAAAAATACTTTTTTATCTAATAAAGTACATATTTTCAAAATTTTTATTGAAACTTGTCACTTATATTAAAGGACAAATTAATATTTTAATAGAAAATTTTTGCCTAAACCAGGATTCGAACCCAGGATCTCTGGATCTCCGTTCCAGTGCTGAAAAAAAAAATTAATTTGTCCTTTAATATAAGTGACAAATTTGAATAAAACATTGAAAATTGCTTCAAAATGCTTAGTTCCTGGTGGCAGGACTTCCAATACAATCCATTATTTTCACTTGGGCTATAATGAAACCGGAATTACTTAGACATAAGTTGGAAACTTGTAGGAAAAATTATGTAACATCTAAGTAACAACAGGAATATCTTCAGAAGGAGACACTATGAAAAAAAAAAGCAAAGAAATTGATTGTGTTACTCCTAATGAGTTATCAGTAAAAAAAAGTAACTGGAGATACATGGAGCTCAAATAACATAGAAATAAATTATCTATACTATGCAACATGTCACTTGTAACCTGAAAGATGATACTTGAAGAGGGATGTTACTGGCAAATTTGAATTAACATTTCAGTATCAGTTACCACATGCCTTCTGCTTGAATGGTAATGAATGTCTGGATAGCTCAGTGGTAGAGAATCAGCATGTAGAGCTGAAGGTCTGGGGTTTGATTCCTAGCTCAGGCAGGTGTTTTTTTTCTCTCTTTACTATAAATTGTAATTTCTCAGCTGTTTACAATAATTTACTTATTTTGATCATGATAGTAGGTTTCAGCTGTATTAAATTCCATCATAATGTCTTCTCGAATTAGAAACAATCCATTATATTGTGAATAATGGTTCTCTGCTCTGGGGTAAAGTAGGGATTAAAGTGTGAGATAAAAGAGAAGAGTTTCTACTTGGATTGGAATGAATATCTCAGTGGTAAGGACCAGTACACAGAGCTGAAGGTCCGGAGTTCATTTCCCGATTAAGGCAGATATTTTTCTCTTTACCATAAATTTTAACGTCTTGTTTAGTATGAGTGTATTAGTGAATGGTGTGTCTTCCTTTAAAGTGTTTGTGTCATCTCGGAAGTGGCATTGGCATTGAACTGATTACTTATCCATGAAGGCCTTTCACATCCTTACATGACCAAAAAAAGTTAGTCTGCAATCTAGAGTTTACAATTCTTTTTCCACAGAACGCGTTTCTCTAAGACATGGGTGGCATGGGGCACATAAAAGTACAACGGTAGAGCAGTTGCAAGGTGTCAATGGAAGCGGTGCTTCCCTATAATTTTTACAAAAATAAACTATTTTAAATATATAATATATTTGAAGAGAAAAATTTTCGCCTAAACCGGGACTCGAACCCGGGACCCTTGGCTTTCCGGGCCAAGTGCTCTACCAACTGAGCTACCGAGGCGAGTTACGATCTAGACGCAAACTTTTCTCTTATGTACGTTGTAATTCCCTCGCGCCAAATGCTTTCATTTAAAATTATAAAATTCTAATGTTAAAAAGTTGAATTCATTTTAAATAAATTTATAAGTTAAATCTGTCATCTGTCGGAAGTTTCCCAAATTACATCTTCCGTTCCTGGTGGCTTTCGTTCTCTATGGTGGCTTGGATGCACCAGGCCTAGCCATGTCATATCACCGACGTGGTTGAAAGAAAAAGTAAAGTTTGTTGCCCTCAGTTAGTATTGAAATATCAGTTTTATTCATTTTATTTAGTTTAATTGTTTATAGTATATGGTTTGTATGTTATATTTTTATTGTGACCTTGTCACTAGACAAATAGTGTGGTATAAATAATAAATTTTCAAGTGATTCTTCTAATCTATTTTATTCCACTTTTTGTCATGAGGAAATTGTATAGAAACTCACTAGCCATGAGCTTCCAAGAATCCTCTCATGTTAATAGATCTGCTGTGAACTTTCAAACGGAGTTGGAACAGCATCGTGAACATGTAATATGTGTGTGTGTGTTACTGAAAAACTTTTACAAACACCCGTTTAATTAACTTTCATTTCAAGACAAAATAAAATTAATAGAAAATTATAGATCTATACAGCCTCTCACTGAATTAAATACTCAATGTAAAGGCCGTAAAAATTTTCACAGAACATTTGAAACAAAATTCCTATCAAACTATCCCGTGGTTATGTACTTGCAATAATCTAAAAAAAAATGTTCTGCTGGCCATGACTTGTTTTTGCCTGAAAATAACTTTTGGAATAAGACAGGTTTTGAGGATTTAAATAATTTTCATAAAGCCCAAAAAAATAAATAAACTCTCATTTCATCACATAATAAGCCTTATGCAGTTGAAACAGTCCGGCAAAACTATTATTGTATTATGTCTAACACCTCTTTTTTATATAATCGTGTAATTTTTTTTCCCCCTTTTCCCCAAGCTTGCGCCTCACCACTGTGGTAGAGGTTAAACTAAAGGCAGGGAGGGGGAGAGAGGAATCTGCTTTGACAGATGGGAGGATCAAACTTTGACATTAGTTAAAAAAGGAACCAATACTCACAGGACTATCACTTATGAAGACCATTATGTAAGTTGCTCTTTAATATTTGTAAAAAAAATGAATTAAATAAATTGATAAAATTTATGATGCACTGTGATTAATTTTTTTTTTCATTCTTCATTGTGTGTATCCAGCTGTAGCTGATTGTGTATAAGTTGCAATGGGGCTGCATTGATGTACATGCAGCTTATGTGGACCTTTTTTTTTATTTCCGTGTTTACCTAATATATAATAACAAGGTTAACCCTTCTCGCCCATTAAGGTGAGTGCCCACAATGTTCTAAAAATTAGATAGATCAATAGAAAGGAATGAAAATAGGCAAAGATCTCCTAGGCATAGAATGCTCTAATACCATCAGGGTAAAAAAAACAAGAATTAGCCAAGAGACAGAAAAGATAAAAGTAAGGAGCAAAACACAAGTAAGTGGAAGCAATGTTTTGTTCAGCTTGGGCACCTTGTGGTTGTGCCATCCACATATCCTCTAGATGGGAACTCCTGAGGAGGTGATGTTTTTAAGCAACCAAATTTTGACACATTGTTTGTATAATTAAAATGCAAATTTTTAGAGGTGGCATGATTAGAAATAAAAAAGAAAAATGACATTTTCAATACACTCTAATGCACATCCTTGTTAATACCCCTGCATACAGATAGGATATGTAAGGTAAAGTAAAGTGATCCCACAACAGACCCGGAGGCCCTTGGGGTAGTAGGAGGTTAAGGCTCCCACTTTTTCTAGACAATCGGCACTTGATGTCAGCCGGGTTGTCAGCCCTGCGTGACGGCCGCCTTTACCCCCAGAACAAGCGTCTGGTACTCATTTCCGTTAGAGGCTGAGTGGACCCCAGGGCCATATTGCCGCCAGAGGGTTTGGGTCAGTTTAAAAATCCTGACCCCAACGGGACTTGAACCCTCGACCCTCCGGCTCGTAGCTCAGTGCCTTAACCACTACGCTACGGCGTGCCCCAGGATATGTAAGGACGATAAATAATTTCCTAAACGCTGTATTTCTAGCTTGTCAGCTAAAGGAGAAAACCTCAACAAAAATCATCATTCCTTCAGAACTGCTGGGTGAGAGGGCATGGGATTGACTACCCTATCCTGTAAAAATTTGCTACGAAACCTGAAAGAACTAAAAATTTGAATATTAATTGTTGGCAACTTCAGTCTTGAAAAAGCCAAAAAGATGATGGCTGGTTTCCAGGGATGGAGAAGCCTAGAAGAGGGTTCTAAGGGTAGCCAAGATTCAAGTTGGATTGCTATGCTTCTGCTGCTATGATGAATCTAATGTTACATTAAGTATAGGAAACAGAAAATAAATAATTATAATGACAAACATATTTTTGTGATTAGGTTAGTTAGTGTTTTATTTAATTACACTCATTAACAACTCAGGTCATTGTAATTCAAATCTGGACATGAAAGTGTCAACAAATTTTGCTCAGACACCTTTTACTTCAAATTTGAGGCAATTTCATGTGCCGTAATTCAACTTTTATTTTATTTTGAAGAAAGCTGTACTCAGAATTATATCCTTGAAAGTCCATCAACCAATGGTGGTTATTGAGGTAAAGCTAGTGAAGTGCCACTTAAAGATAAAGATAAAGCTGAAGATAAAACAGAATTGTTTTGAAACATGTTCAAGAACAAATCAACATTAATATTGAGGTAAGATGTCTAGACCAAAAATAATATAATTAAAATAACCTCAAAATATAACTTCCTAAAATTAAATATTAATGCCACTTAACCTGTTTTATACTATTTTTAAAATAGTATTTTTAATTACTGATTAGTCTTATTTCATATTTTGTTCACCCTTTTATTGCATATTTGTATACATGCTTGCTGACTTCCATTACCTTGAATTCCTGAACTCGGAGTGGTCATGGAGTGGGAGGATAAAGGATGAAGCTATAATTTTCGATCACAAATGTACTAGCTGCAATGTGACATCAAAGAGGAAAACAAGATTAACCACGGTGTGTTGCTAGCAAGCAGCTCGCTGAGGTATGGCATTTTGGTTCATCAATCAATGTTTCAACCCCCTTTTTAACATCTTAAGCTGGTTCAAAGACATTTTTAAAATAAAGTACAGCAACAGGAATTCTAAATCCCTTGGCTCTTAGAAAATTATTTTTTCATTTTATGCTTCAGTATGTGAAATAATTGTGAGAGGAGTGAGTTGTAGTATAAAATTGCTAGTTTAATAATAATTTATGGATAAAGCCTGTTAATTTATGCAAAAAACTTATTGTGATAAACAAATGAATGTATGAATTAGAAAGTATATATAACAAAGCAGCCTACTTTACTTATTTTTATATGAGATTTTTCTTAGGGAAAATAAATTATAGTTAAAGAGCTACACTAATAATGTAGATCATGAAGCCTTAAACTGTCATCATCCCTGGTCAAGTTTGAATCCATGAATCTCAGAACCAAAGGTGAATATGATAACCACTAGTCCACCAGGACCAAACTTATTTTAGTGATTATTAGTATTATATAATGCAATAAAATGTGGATATTAAACAATTATTACTAAAAATGGTGCTTTATAATAAGAGTTAAATTTGCAGATATTATAAGCAGTAACGCTTAACAACACTATGAGTTGCCAAGTCTCTTTCATCTACATGAATTCCACTGAACTGCACCAACACAAGTTCATATGTAATCACAGTACCGATAACCTGAAACAAATAAATAAACAAACCATTATAACTTAATTAATTATTTGTATACATCCATGTATCACAGTCATAGATTAAAATCTCAGAAAGAAAATAGATATACTGATAATTTTTTTATTAAATTCTTCATAGCAAGGAAATAAATCTCTGAATTATAGGACTGCATTCTTACATATTATGTACTGGTAATTTAGAAATTTTCTTATGAAATGTTAGTAGGCAAACAGTTTTCAGACACTTTTGAAATCCAGAATGGGTTGAAGCAAGGAGATGCACTATCTCCTCTACTATTTAATTTTGTACTAGAGCATGCCATTAAATCTTTAGAGAATGAGGAAGGCTTACAACTAATAAGCTGTTAGTTTATGCTGATGATGTAGTACTATTGGCCGATAGCGAGGAGATACTAAAGGCCAGCACGCACACACTATTGAGTAACACTAAGAAATTAGGACTGGAAGTAAATATCAGTAAAACTAAATATATGATCACACGTAGAAATTCAGTATATAATGGAAATGGACAGCTAATGACAAATGAGGGAAATTTTGAGGAAGTGGCTGAATTCAAATACCTAGGAACAATAATCACAAATAGGAATGAGATGCACAAAGAAATTAAACATAGGCTCAATTCTGGAAATGTATGCTATTATGCATTGCAGAGACTTTTGATGTCCCAATTCCTTTCAAAAAACGTTAAGCTGAAAATGTATAAAAGTATTATTCTACCAGTTATATTATATGGGTGCGAAACATGGACTCTTACTTTAAGGGAGGAAAGGAGATTACGAGTATTTGAGAATAAAGTTCTTAGGAAAATTTTTGGACCAAAGAGAGATGAACAGACAGGTGAATGGAGAAAACTACATAACAATGAACTACATGTTCTTTATAGGAAGCCAGATATAATAAGAACAGTTAAGTCTCGTAGACTGCGATGGGCAGGACATGTTGCATGTATGGGGAATGAAAGACGTGCATGGAAACTTCTTGTAGGAAAGCCAGAAGGAAAACGCCCAGTTGGTAGACCAAGAATGAGGTGGGAGAACAACATGAACTATGATTTGAGGGAAGTAGATTATACAGGGAATGATTGGAAAGCATTAGCTCAGGATAGGGATGTATGGAGAGCTTATGTCCGCGCGGCCATGAACCTACGGGTTCGATAGTGCCAGTGAGTAAGTAAGTAATGTTATATGTAACTGAGTGTAAATTAATTAAACGGAAGAAATTTGTTTGATTATGGAGGGTTTTCAGACAAACAGTTTTAGATCAGGAACCCAGGTCTTGGATAAAAAATATCTGAGTTATCAATTGTTAAAATTGACTGGATTTAAAAGTCATATTAAGCTCTGTAGTCTTGCGCTGTAGCCGAGTGGTTAAGGCAAGAGACCTTGGCGCAGAGCTATAGGACTTGCGCTGGTTCAAGTCTCATGGGGGAAGAAATTTTCTCATAGAATTTCGGTCAGACTTGTGCCCACCCATCATCGTGAGGAATTTGGGTAGCTACGATAAGTAGCTGCTTGAGGTTGAAAAAACTAGCCATAATGGCTGTGGGACCCAACATACAGACCACATGTCACCCCTATACTGACAGGATGATAGTCTACCTCTGTGATTAATACATGTAGATATGAGGTCAGCAGCTGGCTGGTTGGCCTGTTGCACCATGGAGTTTAGTTTAGTTTAATAAAATCTATAGCAGAGCTGTGCAAACTTATTTGTATCGTTTGCCAAATGGTAGAAATATCAAATATAGGCCCTATTATAGCTCTTGTGGATTATTATTATTTTTTTCTTTCTTCTTCTTCCTTTCAAATATTAGGCCAAGGCCTGTTACGATCCTATAGAAAATTTTCCCTCCAGCATTTCATAGGATGGCCCAGAGATCTTCGTCCTCTTGGTACATAATTATAAACAGCTTTGAAGATCCGATTTGAACTCATTCTTTCAAGATGGTGTTTCCAATTTAGTTGGTACTGTTTAATATATTCCAAAATTGGCATAGTCTTCAATTCTTTTAAGATATCGGTGTTCCTTTTCTGATCCCATCTGGTGTAACCCGCTGTTCTGCGCATGTAAAAAGATCAACGGAAGACAGCTCCCCAAGAAGAATACTAGAATGGATGCCATTTGGTAGAAGAAGAAGAAGATGACCAAAAATAACATAAGGGGAAATAAAATTGAACAGTGGAGATTGGAATGAGAGAGAGATGTGAAGGAGAATGACAGTAGATTAATTGGGCACAGGAAGATGTGAAATATTGTGAAACCGGCTAAGTAATAATAATAGTAATAATAATAATAATAAATTATTATTATTAGAATTCTTCTTTCCTTTATTTTCTTTTCTTCTCCAGAAAAGCCTGACCAGAGGCTATAAGATGGCAGCCCCATCACTGGTCTTGCCTTCCTTTTGCCAGCAACCAATCAAATGGACTATTATTATGCTTTCAAGTCTTATATGAGAATGCTGAAGGGAAAATTTTCTATAGGATTGTAATAGGCCTTGGCCTAATACTTTTAAGGAAGAAGAAGAAGAATTATTAAAAGCATGTGTTGATTTGCTTCTTTTCTTGTTATGCTGTTATAACATATTTTTTCCTTTAACTTATTTGGACTTAAATAAATACACAGTTGTATGTAAAATTTTCCTTTTCATTTTATTTCCTTCTCCACAATTATCAGTATCACTAAATCTTCAAACACAATTTGATTTAACAACTATTCTTCTTTCAAATTTTACAAGATTATCACTTATAACACAGTTGCAGACACAATCCTTCCTCACAGTCTAGCTTCCAATTTAACTTCTCGCCATTCGATGTACGACTGGTGGTCATTCCTCTCTCACCACATATTTATAGGCGAATAGACGGAAATTTCCAGGTCCATGAACGAGATGTTTCCACATGGAACCCTCCAGTCCTCCGATGTTTCTCGAATGAGGGAACAGATGTTCCTAGAACTCTCCGGCTCATCAGCCCAGATATATCGGTGGACCTGGACTCACAATTGGCTACTCACCAATCCAATCCACCAATGCGAGGTTTCTCTGGCCGGCCCGCGCTGTTTAAATGACGTTACTACAACGCGTCACAATACATTGTAATTCCCAGCACCAAATGCTATGAAAGCTTTTGCTTCTATCTTTGCAAATGGCAGCTTCTTAGTTAAGAAGACATTTATTGGGAATTTAAACACTACTTTATGAAGCCAGTAGGACTTCTATTGATGTTTTTATTATTATTTTAACACTTCTCACTAAAGGATAAATTATATTTGAAGAGAAAAACATCCTTTAGTTTGTTTTCTTCCCTTAATATAAGACACCATTAAGAGGTTGAAACGAAAATTAACACATCAGAGAAGCCATACTGGCATTATAATGTAATATAAAAATTCCCAAATAAATGTCTTCTTAATAAAGAACCTGCCATTTACAAAAATAGAAGCAAAGGTTTCATAGCATTTGATGCGTGGGAATTAACAACGTATGTAAGAGAAAAATTTGTGTTTAGATTGGAACTTGCTCAGGTAGCTCAGTTGGTAGAGTATTGGTCTGGAAAGCCAAAGGTCCTGGGTTCGAGCCCCGGTCTGAGCGTAAAATTTTTCTCTTCAAATATGACTACACCTTATATTTTTTCTCGTCTGGAACATGATTTGGTAAACATATTGTGGGTGAGAAAACAAAAAAAAAATGAAGTGAGGTGTATTTTCTGATTTAGTCTCTTAATAAATTATCTCATAGTGTTTTTTCTATCAATTTTGAATGTGTGAGACCATTAATAAATTACAATAAAAAGTAACATTATGAGGTTCTTCTTAACACATTGATGACAGGCTGTGGAGATCTCCATGTTTAAATGCCCAATGCTAGACAACCAGCCATGGTGATTTCCATTTTTACATAGGATTTGCTTTACCGGCCGTGGAGATTTCCATTCTTACATAGGATTTGCTTATTTGTCTCTTTGCTCTTGAAAGAAGCATGAAAATTAGTTTTTTTCTCACTGTACAATAAAATTTTAGTTGTCTTTGTACCCTCTCTTTCTTTAAAATTTCCAACTTGACAGAAAAAAAAAAAGTAGTTTAAAGTTAGTGTAAATTAGTAAGGACTGGATTTTCAGCATTTGCTTTTTCTTTACCAGGATTTAAATCTGTGACCTATGTTTATGAATTATCTATATAAACCAACATACTTTTGGGTTTGTTAAAAAAAATTTAATTGCATATAACTAATTAACTCATTGTTAGTATCAAACCCAGAGGTTCGTGACCACTTGGGTATAAGCTCCTCATACATCCCTATTCTGAGATAATATTTTCCAATCATTCCCTGTATAATTTATCTCCCTGAAATAATTTAAAAGTAGAAGAAACAATATTTTTTCCTTTCTGGGACTGAATTTTTATCTGTGGTAATATGTAGGCTATACGGTAGGACAATTATTATATTAATGTGGCAATAGCTGAACATTTTCTAGAAAGAAAGGCAAGATTTTGTGGAAGAATGGGGAGTAATAGGCAACAGTTGAAAGACATGACAGTGGGAGGGATAAAGTTAAAAAAAAATGACTTGCATGAGGAAACATAAATTATTAGCATTGTGACTTGCAAGAAGAAGAATTCCTTCAAATCCTGCTGTGGTTATGGTGAACATAACAAGAAGAAAGAAACTCACTACATTAGGCCCTTTTGCTCTGTGTCTTTACATAAAAGAGAATGTTTTGAAAGTTATTACATGCTCTAGTTCTACTAGAAAATCTGGTAAGTACAGTAATAAAGTTTTACATAAGGGTCATTCCATGTCAAGTGTCCTAAAATAAAAAAAATGATCCCCATTCGACCCTCTCAGATTTTGTTCAAAATCTGTGCATATGTGCACATGCATTTGTTAGGTTATTGTGCAAAATTTTGGCTCGATTGATGCAGTGGCTCCAGAGCTAGGGCCACCTTAGTGGACCTATGCCATGTCATGAAGCACACAGTGCAAAGAATTTGGTCAACTTTGATATAACCTTGTGCTACAACTGTAGTATATATTACGAGGGTGGATCAAATATAAACCGGAATTTGTATCTGGAGGTTCTGGTAGCAAACTGCAAAGGTTGCAGTTTGGAGGGGAAGTTGGTGGGGGTGTCTGGAGTAGGGATCTTGATGTGTCGCACTCCAAAGAGCGGCCGCTTGCTTCAGTATGCCATGAGCGAGCAAGAGGTACACACGTCTGTTGCGCAATGCATTATTATTAAGTTTTTGAGAAGGCTCCATGCGCAGTTTGGGGAAGCAACCCTTTCGAAGATGCAGGTGTATGATTGGCGCAAAAAAATTTTAGCGGGCCGGGATTCAGTGGAAAATGAGCCCCACCAAAGACGGCAATGAACAAGCATCA
Organism: Diploptera punctata; assembly: GCA_030220185.1. Lineage (NCBI taxonomy): Eukaryota > Metazoa > Arthropoda > Insecta > Blattodea > Blaberidae > Diploptera > Diploptera punctata. The sequence goes on from JASPKZ010010453.1 coordinate 29,502, forward strand.
CTGCAGACAACATTCGTGCTGTAAGGAACCTTATTGAGGAGGATCGGCACGTAACAATTTCTGAAATTGCTTCACACGTTGGAATAAGCTTCGGAAGTGTTCAAGCCATCATCAGTGATGAACTCAAATTCTGAAAATTGTCTGCCAGGTGGGTTCCTCGGCTCCTTAGTCAGGAACAAAAAAATTTGCGCCAGGAAGTGTCTCAGAGGCATCTGAATCGCTATGAGGAGGAAGGAGATGATTTTCTGAATCGCATTGTGACCTCTGATAAAACTTGGGTTCATCATTACACCCCAGAGTCAAAACGTTCCAGCAAGGAGTGGCGAGAGCGAGGTGCGGCTGGACTAATTAAGGCCAAAACATGCCTTTCTGCTGGAAAGGTTCTTGCGACTGTTTTTTGGGACTCTGAAGGAGTTTTGCTAGTGGATTTCCTTCATGAACGACGAACAGTGAATGCAGAGTACTACTGCTGGCTTTTGGACGAGACAAAAGCAGCATATCGCAACAAGCACTGCCGGAAATTGATCCAAAATGTGATTGTGCTGCATGACAATGCAAGGCCACACACTGCTCGGTTGACACAAGAAAAACTGAAGAAAATGCATTGGACACCTCTGGAACATCCTCCTTACAGTCCAGATTTGTCACCCTGTGACTACCATTTGTTTGGTCCATTGAAAGAAGACCTGGGAGGAAGGCAGTTTGGTGACAATGCAGCGGTAGAGGAGTTCGTGCACAACTGGCTGACTACACGTCATCCCTCATTTTTCAAGGACGGCATCAAAAAGTTGCCAACTCGATGGCAAAAGTGTGTTGGAAATGCAGGAGACTATGTAGAAAAATGAGGTGGTGGTTTTGTATTTTTTTGTTAATTCAATAAAATTGTAAACAATAATTCTGGTTTATATTTGATTCACCCTCGTACCTTAAATTATTTTATACTATGATGGTGCTATGATGGCACTTTGTGAATCTATCAAGAAAATAGCATTTCCAATGGGTTTGTCAGCAAGTTTTTCAGCTGCTCGTTTGACAGCTTCAACTTCTCCTTCAAAAGCTGTTATGTTTTGTTCAACAGAATAGCTTTCTTGAAAGACTCCTTGGCAGAAAATCCCAGCCTCAGCTGCCTCATGTTTATAGTCAGCTTAATCATCAGTATAAATATGGAGCCATTTATTAGAGAAAATATTTAGTGCAACAGTCATCAGTGCATTACTCTTGAATACTTGTGGGCAGGTTTCATATTTTCTTTCAAGATTTGCGATTAATAATTTGGTAGTTTAGTGATATTATTCTATTTGGATTATAGGAGTGTAAGAACTCCTGATCACACTGATTTAGAGCAATACTTCTGGAGTAGCTCTTTTGCTTTCAACAAAAATTATTGTTGTATTAGTAAACAGTTAGATGCAGGGATATAATTAACCCAGTGTCTTAAAGTTAATCCATTTTTTTGAAGATAATTTGATTGACAAGTCATTTCTCTTTTAAGATGAAATAGTTCCAAGTTTGTCTGTGATTCCATGGCAGATATTGACATGAATTTAGTCCTTACTGTAATTATACATAGTCCTGCACCATAGCAGAGTGGATGCCTTGGTGCATAGCTATGGCAGTTACATTGGTTCAAGTTCCCATGGGTGAAAAAATGTTCTCATGGAATTTTGGCCAGTATGGGACCGGTGCCCACCCATTATCATGAGGAATTTAGGTAGTTACAATAAGTAGTGACTACAGATAGAGAAAACCAGGTATAATGGTTGGTGACCAGACATGCTGACTTATTATTTAATTTTAGGAAGTTATATTTTGAGGTTATTTTAATTATATTATTTTTGGTCTGGACATCTTACCTCAATATTAATGTTGATTTGTTCTTGGACATGTTTCAAAACATTCTCTGTTTTATCTTCAGCTTTCCCAGACTGGTTTTATTTATGTTGCATTATGTTGCACCACCTGGATGTCGATGTCAGCTCCATCCTGTGGTTGGCCAAAGAACCTCCAAACAAGGTCACCCTCCATCGGAATATCAAAATTCATAACTCTGTTTCTGTTCTTCTGAATATAAATTTTTCCCAAATAGTCAGCTCGTTTGTATTTTCTAACTGTTTTAATAATTTAGTGTCTGAATTTATATTATGTTTTTCAGACCAAACATGAGCAGCAACTGCAGATTTTTCAATTTCTCCATTTTTAATATTTCTTATGTGTTCTTGGTTCTAATTTTTAGGTTTCTTTTTGTTTTCCCTATATATATCTTTTCACAACCCAGCATTCAATTTGATATATCCTGACTTTTATTTTTATCAGTTTTTTTTCATTTTTGTTGGTTTTTATTAGTTTATTTAAACTGTAGTTATTTTTTGGTGCTAATTTAATATTAAACTTCTCAAATATATTTTGAAATTTATTATGTACCCAGGGGTGATATGTGAATTTCATATATTTTTTCATAGGTGGTTCTTCTTTTTCAAGATTACTTCTGTTTATCATTTTTTGTTTTTTATACTTTTCTATCCTTTTATGTACCATTTTTTCATCAAACCCATTTTCTCTTGCTACTTGATTATGTGTTTTTCTCATGTTTGAAATCTTCTTCGTTTAAGGGTAAGTTTACCAATCTATGAGTTAAACTATTAAATGCTGCTAATTTATGTCCAATTGGATTGAACCCTGTTGATTTTATAAAATTTTCCGTATGAGTTTTTTCCTATGAATCCTGAATTCAATTTTTTTTTTTCTTCGTTTCTGACCAATTTAAGATCCAAAAAAGGTATTTGTTTATTGTCTTCTATTTCTTTGGTGAATTTAATGTTTGTACTCTGTAAATTTAATAGTTTTAGGGAATCTTCTACATGTTTTTCTTTAACAATACAAATTATATCATCAACATATCTACTCCAAAATTTAAACATTGTGGGATGTGCTTTAGTGATTTTACATTCAAAATCGCTCATAAATAAATTTGCCAGGAAAGGTGATAATGGGTTTCCCATTGAGAGCCCTGATTTTTGTCTATAGAAATTCCCATTGAATGTAAAAAACATTTGGTCAATGCATAACGCAGTTAATTTCAAATAATCTTCTTTGATCTCTCTGTCTATGTTGTTTTTTCTTAACCAATTGTTCAATATCTCCAAAGTTTTTTGTTTCGGTACATTTGTGAATAGTGAAACTACATCAAACGAAACCAACATGTAGAAGATTCCCTAAAACTATTAAATTTACAGAGTACAAACATTAAATTCACCAAAGAAATAGAAGACAATAAACAAATACCTTTTTTGGATCTTAAATTGGTCAGAAACGAAGAAAAAAGAAAAATTGAATTCAGGATTCATAGGAAAGAAACTCATACGGAAAATTTTATAAAATCAACAGGGTTCAATCCAATTGGACATAAATTAGCAGCATTTAATAGTTTAACTCATAGATTGGTAAACTTACCCTTAAACGAAGAAGATTTCAAACATGAGAAAAAACACATAATCAAAGTAGCAAGAGAAAATGGGTTTGATGAAAAATGGTACATAAAAGGATAGAAAAGTATAAAAAACAAAAAATGATAAACAGAAGTAATCTTGAAAAAGAAGAACCACCTATGAAAAATATAGGAAATTCACATATCACCCCTGGGTACATAATAAATTTCAAAATATATTTGAGAAGTTTAATATTAAATTAGCACCAAAAATAACTACAGTTTAAATAAACTAATAAAAACCAACAAAAATGAAAAAACTGATAAAAATAAAAAGTCAGGAATATATCAAATTGAATGCATGGGTTGTGAAAAGATATATATAGGAAAACAAAAAGAAACCTAAAAATTAGAACCAAAGAACACATAAGAAATATTAAAAATGGAAGAATTGAAAAATCTGCAGTTGCTGCTCATGTTTGGTCTGAAAAACATAATATAAATTCAGACACTAAATTATTAAAACAGTTAGAAAATACAAACGAGCTGACTATTTGGGAAAAAATTTATATTCAGAAGAACAGAAACAGAGTTATGAATTTTGATATTCCGATGGAGGGTGACCTTGTTTGGAGGTTCTTTGGCCAACCACAGGATGGAGCTGACATCGACATCCAGGTGGTGCAACATAATGCAACATAAATAAAACCAGTCTGGGAAAGCTGAAGATAAAACAGAGAATTGTTTTGAAACATGTCCAAGAACAAATCAACATTAATATTGAGGTAAGATGTCCAGACCAAAAATAATATAATGCTGACTTATGTCACCTCTACACTGGTTGGATGATCTTAATTTTGTATAATTCATGAGAACATGTTTCAGTATATCTGCATACAATCATCAGCTCTTTCTGGCTCATTTTAATAAATGTTTGAGTTTGGTATCTTAACTCATAATTTTGTATAATTCTTGAGAACGTGTTTCAGTGTACCTGCATACTATCACCAGCCCATTCTGGCTCATTTTAATAAATGTTTGAGTCGGGTAAATATCTTACCTCATAGTTTTGTATAATTCTTGAGAAAATGTTTCAGTATACCTGCATACTATATCAACTCTTTCTGGCTCATTTTAATAAATGTTTTGTATAATTATTGAGAACATGTTTCAATACCTGAATACTATCATCGGCTCTTTCTGAAATTATAAGGTAAGATGTTTACCTGACTCAAAAAACATTTATTAAATTAACTTCAAAGTGTTACTTCCCATTGTAATATTAATTAGAATGATTGATAAAATTTTGCCAAATGCAATTCAGTCAAATTAGTATTTTAATATATTGTGCATTGTATACAAATTTATTCTAATTGATCTTTTGCTACTTAATGTACAGTTAATTACAATACATTTAAAATTATTTTTAGTATGGTTTGACTATGTTAATAAATAATGCATTATGAAACAAATGAATAGTTTTATAGTTTACTTGTTTTAATAAAACTTAAATAGTTTGAACAAGAATGAGGTATGTCCTAATTTTTATGAATTAATAAGTGGTGTAACATTAACAATTTAGTACTTATAAAACAACTATGTACAAATAATATCAATAGGGACAAACTTTATAACATTTAAACATTATAATTACAAATATAATTTATATTGATTTTGCATTCATTAAGTAATACAAGAATAGATGCTAAATTTTAGACTATAGTCTTGAAAATTTGGTGGAATTGAGATATTACTAAGTGAATCAAAACATCGTTGTGCAAATGCTACTGAATTACATATTTACATATGGTGCTGAAACAAGGACCATTAAAAAGATCTAAGCAGAATTCAAGCCAGTGAAATTAATTTTTTAGAAGTATTAGAAAGAAAAAAAAAACAGGTATGAAAGCAGAAATAAAGTATATTAGGGATTCAGGTGGACACAAAAATTGACATATATGGTAATAAATGAAATAAAATAAAATGAAGATCTTTGGGCTATGGTCTAGAGGCTTGAAGTTCCCTGACGTTTCGCCAGAGACTGCATCCAGCATCATCAAGGGTTATAGTCTAGAAGCTTGAAGTTCCCCGATGTTTTGCCAGAGACTGTGTCCGGTATTCTCAAGGGTTATCTCAAGACAATCCTTTGGCCATAGTCTAGAAGCTTGAAGTTCCCTTGATGTTTTGCCAGAGACTGCATCCAGCATCCTCAAGGGTTGTCTCAAGATAACCCTTTGGCCATAGTCTAGAAGCTTGAAGTTCCCCGATGCAGTCTCTGGCGAAATGTTGGGGAACTTCAAGCCTTTAGACCACGGCCAACAGCCTGGAAATGTTCTTCAAGATCTTCATAATAACTCTGGCCGTGAAAGCCTAAGTCAATATAAAATTAAATGATTTGGGCAATTAAAAATGATGAAAGAAGGAAGAATATCACAGACAGTGGTGGAAAAAGGCAAAATAAGACCTAGCACTAGATGGCTGGACCAAATAAAAATGGACCTATAGCCTTCCGAGCCAAGTTCCAGTTGTAATATAAACAAACCAGATGTATGACTGTATATTCATTGGTCGAATAATGGTTTTACCTTTAAGCATGTAAGAAAAGTAGTTCGCTCTCTAACATTCGTAATAAAAATATATATTATCTAGCACATGTCCATATAAGTTATATGGGAGAATCTTAAAATATATAATTACAATTTTAATAAGCATTGTTTTATTCTTATGCATGTGCAATGCAGAATATGTTGATTGGGCTTTCAGTTGTTTTATAATGGCTGTTTTCTGTAGAATTTCTTAAAACATTGGAAAAGAAATCATTTGAAAAGTGGAGAGGAACAAATTATTTTGAATGTTTTCAAACAGTTTAGTGAAAAATATCCTATGTTAGCCATTGAGAATGTCATGAAATTGCAAATAAAGGATAGATATCAACATCATGGAAAAAGCCTAAACATCTGATTAGGTAGGCCTATATATATAATTTTTTGTCATAAATAAATAAGAAATATAAGTTCCTAATTATTGGTACCATTTTATCTTGCATTCAGTCATATTTCCCGTAAAATACAATGTTGCTTAAGGACAATGTTTCTATCGATGACAGTTCCGTACACAATTCAGTCATATGACAGGTAAAAGTAGCACCACAGTTCCACCAATAGATGGGTGTGGACAGAATAATACCTTATGCAAGTTTGTTTACAGTACAATTGGATCTTAGCTCGGAATTAGTATAGACGAGAGAAATCCAGTAGGAAGAACTGTGAGGGATAGACTTAATGAAAAATCTATTTTCTGAGATGACCCACAAATAAATGGAAATGCCTGAAAAAGAAGAAGATGATGATAATGAAATATTCACATACCGTGACAAGAAGAGTACGTGTAACAGAGAAGAAATTCAGTCCTGTCAGAACCACATTATCAGTAGTTACTTGCTGTAGTAACCTTTCAACCTGAGAATTAAAAAAAATAGTCTTTAAAACTTCTGAGTATAAAGAGTTAAATAACATTATTAGCAGGAACTGGTAACATGCTTTCTGTGATAGAAACACAAGAATAAAAGACCCACAAACCATTTCTAATATTACTGTATCGTTAATTGTATTTAATGATAAACCCTTGGTGAATCATAGCATCATTTTAGTATGCATGCAAACACCAAAATTGTCAATATTGGTTTCTATAAAACCTGTGAATTTTCATTAAAACTTCATTATTTGCAGGAAGTTAGCTTCTAGTGTTCAGCAAATAAAAGAAGAATAATAGGTTCAGTATAAATCATATTTGAAAAGAAAAATTATACACTCAGACTGGGGCTTGAACCCAGGACCTTTGGCTTTCTAGGCCAATACTCTAATGACTGAGCAAGTTCCAATCTAAACACAATTTTTTTTCTTATATACGCTGTTAATTCCCATGCACCAAATGCTATGAAACCTTTGCTTCTACCTTGCAAATGGCGGCCTCTTTATTAAGAAGACATTTATTTGGGAATTTTACATTACATTATAAAGCCAGTAAGGCTTCTTTCAATGTTTTTATTATTCATATCATACATCTCAATGATGAATAAATCATATTTGAAGAGAAAAATTATACGCTCAGACTGGGACTTGAACCCAGGACCTTTGACTTTCTGGGCCAATACTCTTCAGACTGAGCTACCTGAGCAAGTTCCAATCTAAATGCAAATTTTTCTCTCATATATGCTGTTAATTCCTGCGCACCAATTGCTATGAAACCTAGGAACTTGCTCAGGCAGCTCAGTCAGTAGAGTATTGGCCTAGAAAGCCAAAGCCCAGTCTGAGCATATAATTTTTCTCTTCAAATATGATTTATCCATCATTGAGATGTATGAAATGAATAATAAAAACATAGAGATTCAGTATTTTTAGGAGAAACAATGAATACAAATGGGATCCAACATATTGGCTCAGCAATTGGCATATCTGTAAGCCAAATACACTTTTTTCTGATTGTCTTTGGTGTCTTGATAATTATGCAACGAATAGACATTAGCATTCTTATTGAATTGTTGAAAGTTTCATGATAAAATTTGGAGCTCATACTTATCAACTTACCTGAAAAATTGTCATACTTTAAAGTTCACATAGCAGCTAAACCTTGCATGTTTGGACACGTATTCTCTTATATTAAATTAATGTTGGGAAGTAATCATTATGAGGTACAATCATCAAAATTTCAATATATTCTCTCCTCAAAAAAATCTGTTTGTTGCCCTGCACAATCCAATACCATAACCATTTTCAGTATGTTAATGACACTATAATTTTATATAATGTGAATATCCTGTCTCCACACATAACTTGCAGTAAACCTCTTCACTAACATCATGGTTTTTGTCTTCAATTCAAAGCTAATATTTGTTCCTTCTATCTCTTGTGGGGTTGATGTAGGTCCCTCTTTGCAAAATAAATTCTAGAATGTGATGAGGCAGTCTATTGTTAGGCATTTTTAGTACATGTTGATACAAATTTGGCTAAATTTTCCAACATGTGACAAGACTTTTTAAGTACCCTAATAAACTCCTGTCAAATTTTATTCTTAGTGTTTAATTTTTCAAGTTATTTGCTACCATTTACTATGATTTTTACATGTTTTCTAGGTTAGCTTTTAGGCTGGTTGGCAATGCAAGTTCAAATATCGTGTATATGTTGGCTGCATCCCGTGATTCCATATTGTAAACCGCTTTGCATCTGCAGACGCATGCATATGGTTATGGTTGGGACTTAAACATTTTTTCATGTCACATGTTGGAAAGTATTTTCACAGATTGTTTTCAATACTGTCTGATAATATTGGTAATTAGATTTGTATTTAGTTCTTCTCTGATTTTTTCTGTGTTGATATAATCAACATTAATAGAATTCATGGTAAAGTTCCGTTGAGGTATTATTCAAAATTAAAATATAAAATTATGAAAATGGATCTTTTACGTAAATATTTCATAATTTTATATTTTAATTTTGATATTATAATGTTCAAAATAGTCTTACTTCAGCTGTCTCTTGTCTCTGCAGTTTTCACCTATTTAATGTCCATGTATCTTAGTCATAACAAAGATCACACTAAATAAAAGAAAGTACTCACATCAGCAGTATATCCACCATCAGGAACTGAATACAGAATTGTTTTTGGACGATTACTCTCTTCATTGATTCTAGCTGCACATATGGAAACTGCAACTATTCTTACAATCATGTATCCAAATGACAGCGAAACATACAGAAGCTGACCTGAGTTTTCAGGAGGACTGTAAGAGAATAATAATAATTACATCTATTAGTAAGTGGCAAGATCTAAAAGCAGAAAATGAGGCAGATCGATGGAGGAAGTCAAGAGATGATGTTGAAACAGGAGGAAATAATGGTAGTGTTTAATCTTCTTCTTCTTCTTCCGATTGCAGTATTGGGTGATGATGCCCGTTCTGCGACTACAAAAACTGTAGTGTTTAATAATGCTCTTTAATCACCAAGGTCATTGGTGTCACAATATAAAGTTTAGTATGAAAGGATCAACCAATATTTTCCTTAAAGGTTTCTTATTCCATGCTTAAAAAGAAGAATAATTAAAATGTGTACTATCAGATGATAGAGTTTGCAGGTATGTCATGTCTCAAATCCCTATTTGAAAACAAGTAAAAATTAAGACAATTTTTCATGTTTTTTGCTTAATATCCAGATGGGCGTATGCTGAGTAATTTAAAATGTCTCTATCTTGGCCTGTCTTATTGAAATTAACTCCAGAGAGAGTCAGTTGCTACATTTTGAATTCTGACTGGACACAAACTCCAGACTGCAAACATACATTGGATCTGTATTCTTTCATCACTAACATATATTTTATGCAAAGATAGTGATAGTGTCGGATTGGGAACACATTTTAAATTGTACTGTCTTAATAAATTATGGGGATCAGACAAAAAGTAATGTCTCCTATTTTTTTCTCTTTTAATAAGTTATGTGAAAAATTTCAATTTGGCACAATTCCTCAAGCATTTTTCTCCAATCCACTGCAGTAATATATTCCTAAGTCAACGGGTGGCAGCACTGCATCTTCTTGCAAAATGGCTGACATTGACGTATGTATTAGACAGCGTTCTGTGATTGAATTCTTGAATGCGGAAGGTGAAACGCCCTAACACATTCATGAAAGGTTGCAAAATGTGTGTGGAGATTCAACAATGGATGTCAGTACTGTTAAACGATGGGTCTATTGCTGTAACGAAGCTGAAAGACAAACACAGTTGGGTGATGCAAAGCAGAGTGGAAGGCCAGTGACTCCACTCAACATTCAGCAAGTCAATGAGATCATTCATGAAGACTGCCGGGTAACAATAGATGAATTGTTGTCTCATTCTCACCATCAGTAAAGATAGTGTGATGATGGTCATTCAACAATCGGGGTACTCAAAAGTTTGTTCACGGTGGGTACCACGAATGTTAACCGACCAGAATAAAGAGATGAGAAAAACAATAACCTTTGAACTCTTGCAGTGCTTCAATTTGGAGGGAGTGGAGTTTTTGGGGAAAATTGTGACTGGAGACGAGATGTGGGTTCAGTTTTTTGAACCTGAATCAAAGAGGCAGTCAATGGAATGGCATCACACAAACTCGACAAGGAAGGAAAAATTAAAAAACTGTGCAATTGGCAGGGAAAGTTATGGCAACCGTATTTTGGGATGCAGAGAGTGTGATTCTGGTTGATTTTTTGGAGCAGGGATGCACAATAAAATCTGTCCAATAAGTTAGCACCCTCAAAAAGCTTAACCCATTGGAGACTTTTAACGAGTCTCCCTCGTGAGCAGGTAGAAAGGCCAAACAGCCCAACAACGACCTACACTCGTTGTGTTAAATCCCACCACTATAAGAAGATGGCACTCTCTTTAGTGATTAAAGTTTTCTGTTCGCCGTCTGTAAAATTTTTTGCAGGTTTATATAAAGCATATATGTAGGACTAGTATATTGTAGAGTATATTATAGAAATAATTTATAGAATAATTTACTTTTTAGATACTTATTACGGTAATATATATATATATATGTAGTTTCAATTTTTTTTTTCCGAATATCATGGCTGGTAATATAACTTTTTTAGAAACACCTTGATGAAGTGAAGGCCTATTTTACACTATAAGTGAAGATATAAAACCTAACATAAAATGGTTCTGGAACAATAGACCAATTTTTATAAATGCCCATTTACAGCAAAACTGTGCCTTTCAAAAGTTTATTCCTAATTTCGATGTTTCTTCACTTCAAGACAATGAATCCGTAATTAGAGATGACAGAATTTACAAAATTAGACCTGCTGTAGAGTATTTGAATACAACATTTCTGTCCTTGTATGTTCAAAGTGAAGACATTTCACTTGAAAAATCTCTTACGAAATTACGAAGTATATTGGCTTACGACCAGTTCAAAATCTCTAATCGGAATAAAAACGGCACGATTTGGAATAAAATATTAGAAATTGTACGAGACCCTCTTCGGGATATGATCCAAATAAACACTGAACGAGATGCACCAGAAAATTCAGATTTTACTGTAAATTAGAGTGTAGTCCTAGAATTAGCAAATCTGTTCGTAGACAAAGGTTACACATTACAATTAGACAACTTGTGTTCTCCTAATTTATTTTTAGAGCTCAATAGACGAGAGACATATTAGGGACAGTAAAATCTAACAGAAGAAACATACCTATGGATTTAGTGAACATCAAATTAAAAAAAAAAAGGAGAGGTAACATTATCTAGTCGTAGACTTCCTGCATTGAAGTGGAAAGATAGGAAATATGTGTATTATTATCATCACCCAAACACAAAAAAATGCCGACATCACTGTCAAACAGAGTAAGACAGAAAGGCAATGGAAGAATAAAGGCAGATAACACAGAAGAAAAATTCGGCAAAGGCTAAATGTATTCTCGAATACAATACAGAAAAATTGCTTTTTTACATTATCGATACTTTGAAAGAAGAACTTTTTATGATTTGATAATGTTATAGGTCTATGCTTTTATATATTTCATTTAATTTATTTTTATAATATACGGTATTGTAGATTGTTGTTATTTTTACCAGTTCCTGTATTAGAACATATGATTCATGTTTCACTTCAAATGTAATGACAAAGAAATGTTAGTAAAGGACGGTTTTTGAAAGGTTCTGTTTAACTTTCACAGCCTTCAAACTAACAATAAAATACGGTTTAATTTAAAACACAAAAAGGGTTGTAAGCAGGCCACATTCCTTTGCAATTCTTAAAAGTCACAAAATCCTACAAGAAAAAACAGGGGTAAACAAACTATCTGAAATTCATAAGTTCTGGGACGCAGAACCCATGGTCTGATTTAAAACCCAGTGCAGCGCTGGGGTGATTTAAATGGGTTTCCAGTGAACGTACCAGGCGCTTTAAACGTGTCTTCAATGGGTTAAAGCACATCTTCAATGAGTTTGCCCAACAAAAGTTATGGTGGATATTCTTCTTTTGCACGACAATGCAAGACCACACACCAGTCATCACAGCATTGAAGAGATCATGAAACTTGGATGGGAAGTCTTGCCTCACCCACCTTTTAGCCCTGACCTTGCACCATCAGACTTCCATCTGTTCGGGCCACTAAAGGAAGCTCATCATGGGATTCATTTTGAGGATGAGGAGGCCTTAAAAACATCCATGCATCGATGGCTTAGGAAGCAAGACCATGCTTTTTACCATAGTGAAATACATGCCATTGTTAAAAGGTGGACAAAAAGAGTTGAAAAGGACAGAGATTATATAGAAAAATTACAAATGAATTGTCAATGCTGTGGGTTTCATGGTGTGTAAAGTGCATTTAAATATCTTCACAATTAAAAGAGAAAAAAAAAAATAGGAGACATTACTTTTTGACTGACCCTCTTACAATTATTAATCAGTGGATGACCTCTGCTGGAAAATACAATGAAAATTGGCTTTATGTCAAGCATCAAAATAGTAAACTAACTAACTAAAGCTTTGTCAATAGAGAATTTGTTTTAAGGTAAATACACAATTACCATTTTGATTCAGTCATAACATGTTTGTGGCAAGATAACTTCTGTTTTAATTTACTTTACATGTGTTCTCCTGACTCACAGTGTGCGAGTAATATGCCTTCTAAGGGATTCCTATAAAACACCCATCAATAGTGTTAAAGCTTGGGTCCTGTTTCCTAATAGTAGTACTTTTAGTACCTACTTATCAGCTGTGTGAATTTATTAGCTAGTAGTTGGTAAATCCTGTTTCATAGACAGAGACTTACAAGATAAATTTGCTGCATTACTTTCAGCAGTTGCCAATGTAAAGAGAATATGACATAGAAAAAAGTATTCTCTCTGCTGGATTTCAGGCCATCTCTGTGCATTGCATTTGCACATAACTCCAATATGTAGTAGCTCTGTTTGCATTATAAACATATATTAATATCCTCAACTCGTGTCCAACTCAGGGTTGGGTCGAGGAATGAGATGAGATGAAGCTCCTATATTTATAGAGGTCTGTGAACTACAAGGGTGCTGACCGACCTCTCCTGACGCACCGTCACAGGGGCAGATGAATGAAATAAAATGAAATGGATGATATGAGTATGGAGAAATGGTGGGATGAAATTTATAGCAGGGAAAACAGGAGAACACTGAGAAAAACCTGCCCAAGCTCCATTTCGTCCACCACGAAACCCATTTGGAGTGACTGAGACTTGATCTCGGGACCTCAGCAGTGAGAGGCGAGCATCTAACCGCTTGCGCCACGGAGCCACTGTCTGTTGCATTGTTGTTCTGTAATATTATTCTTTAGCAAAGTTGTCAAAATCATTTTAAAAATACATCTAACAAGGAAGAAAACTTAAGGAAAATTTTATAAAATTATTTTCACGATAAATCTGTTGTATTACTTTTATATTGTGTATACTGCTTATTACTTTTATTGGTATCTTTAAAGAGGCTTATACAGTAAGAACCATAAAAAAATGTATTTTTTTATTGGCTCAAATGACAGAATATACATTTGTGCACCCTATTCCAAATTTTCAGTTAAAAATTCCAATTAGTCATTAGTGATTAAAATTCATCGGAGAACATTTTGTTTGAACAACTCACCTCATAGGATTCATGCTTCCATGATACCACGGTTTCAAACACAGTCGTGTTCATTTTCAGCCATAACTCCGACTGATAAAATTCTTCGGCCGTCAACTGTTCTATTGTCACCATCTTCAGTGCTGCCGTCCATGGTTGAATTTATGAACTTCGAAATCATAGTAATTTCGTTAGGAATATCAAAATTCATTGATCTATTTTTATTTTTCTGAATGTATATTTTTCTCCCAAACTGTCAATTCCAAAGGTTTCTCTACTTGTTTTTAAAAGTTTAGCTTCTCTCTTGGAGCTAAACTCTTAAAACAAGTAGAGAAACCTTTGGAATTGACAGCTTCTCTCTTGGAGCTAAACTTTTAAAACAAGTAGAGAAGCCTTTGGAATTGACAGTTTGGGAGAAAATATACATTCAGAAAAATAAAGATAGATCAATGAATTTTGATATTCCTAACGAAATTACTTTGATTTCGAAGTTCATAAATTCAACCATGGATGGCAGAACTGAAGATGGTGACAATAGAACAGTTGACGGCCGAAGAATTTCATCAGTTGGAGTTATGGCTGAGGTTGAACACGACTGTGTTTGAAACCGCGGTATCATGGAAGCATGAATCCTATGAGGTGAATTGTTTAAACAAAATGTTCTCTGATGAATTCTAATGATTATACCTCATGTTTACTTCCCAACATTAATTTAATTTAGTTATTAGTGAATTATATTGCATTTTTTGTAAGATTGTGCATGGATGTAAGTACAAGCATGTTGAAAATTTTAATTCGCTTTCCTGAAAATGTTATTTTTCAATACAAAAAACACAATATTTCCAGAACCGTATTTTGGATTTCAATAACATTTTGCACACAAGTCTGTTATTACAGTCTCTAGAGGATGAATTTCAATCGTTAAGTTTGATGAAAATGAGCAGTTTTCTAGGGCAGATGTATTGCAAAATGTATACTTTCTTAAAAATACATATTTAAAAATCTGTACCTTCAATATGAAGCCATTAGAGTCTTTATTGAGGTCCAATATATATATATAATGTCAGTTTTAAGTAAAAAAAAGAATAGTAATTGGATTTTATTTACTCAGTTTAGGTGCAGTCTTGTTTTTTATGGTGACTTGCAATTTTTTAATGAAAAATCCAGAAATATATTTATAGCTGTCACATGTATTAAAGATAAATTCATGTTGAATAGGTATGCAAAATTTGAATAAAATCCATATTAATGTCTGAAACAGGAATCGAACCGTGGACCTCTAGTTCTCCAGACTAGTGTGCAGCCCACTACACCATTGTTAATGTTTATGCCAAGTCTCGAATGGTGTAGTGGGCTGCACACTAGTCTGGAGAACTAGAGGTCCACGGTTCGATTCCTGGTTCAGACATTAATTTTTCTTTTCACAATATCATTATAATATTATAATATGATCCATTATTGGAACTGTGTTAAAATAACAGTATTGGAAAATGTTAAATAACACTATTTACTGCTTATAAAAGTGGTGGTGTAAAATTCTCAAATATAGATACTTCTAAATGAAGCCGGCCATTGGCGATGGTGGTGACACCTACTTGACAGCAGACGAAACGAGAATTATAGATTTGTATATGTGGAAAGAATTGTTAATGTTTGATGTTTGTGCCAAGTCTCGAATGGTGCAGTGGGCTGCACACTAGTCTGGAGAACTAGAAGTCCACGGTTCGATTCCTGGTTCAGACATTAATTTATCTTTTCACAATATCAGTATAATATTATAATATGATCCATTATTGGAACTGTGTTAAAATAACAGTATTGGAAAATGTTAAATAACTATAAACTTAGCACTTCTATAAGCAGTTATTTTATGAATTAAGGGAGCCTGTACAGTAGCAAATGCACTTTCTACAAAAAAAATTAATAACTTTACTGTTTTAATGGATTTTATTCAAATTTTGCATACCTATTCAACATGAATTTATCTTTAATACATGTGACAGCTATAAATATATTTCTGGAATATTTGTTTCCTTGAAGAAAGGTCCCCGTCCGGAGATCCGAATGGGGGACTATTTTACCTCCGGATTTGTATTTCTTTTTCCAAGGCTTCATGTTTGTATTGGAGTACAATAAACTAGTTGTAACCGTTTAGTAGTAGGCACCACATGTGGTGGTTACGTCACCCATTGAGAGAAAGTAGGTATAGGAAGGAAGGAGAAATGAACCCCTAGGCCTCGAGTACTCTAATACCATCAGGGTCGAAAGAAACAAGAGGTCAGTCAAGGGAGACTGGATAGAAAAGTTGAAAGAGGGAATTGGTATGGGGAGGAGAAGTAATACCAATTCGGTCAAAAAAGAAAAACTCACCAAGCTGACCAGTGCTTGTTGGTGAGTAGCCCTTCCCTTTCGTTCATCATGCATAAGCATGATTACTAACAGCTGCACCACGAGAAGGTGAGGGATTGGACACTAGGTTACTGTCCAGGTCGGTTCCTTTAAGCCTTCGATGGAAGGAATTAAAGGGTCTCCTCTCTGTTAAAAACAGTAGTCTTTCCAGCCTACCAAATGATGGTGGCACTGGTGCTGGTGCAGTATGTCCACTTTTTTCCTTTTATCGTAAACTAAACACAAATTCAACAAACTTTGATGGCGAAATTCTAGCAATTTCCTTAAGTTTACAAAATCTTTTATATCACATCCAAAAATTTACAAAAGTTGTAATTCTATGTGACTCCAAAGCAGCCATTCTTGCTATAACACGAGACACAACACCCAAAAGCATCAAAATTATTGAATGTCACAAAATGATAAAACATTTATCCCGTCTACATAAAAAAGTTGTACTTCAATGGATTCCGGCCCATTGTGGAGTGACAGGCAATGAAATAGCCGATTTTCTAGCCAAGAAGGGTAGCAAAATTGTTTCAAACCCAACTTCTGCTCCAGTTTCCTTTCACTCTATCAAAAGAATTATCTCAAATAAATACATCAATAAACTTAGAGAAGAATACACCACCAAAACATCTGGAAAGGAATGGGAAAATCTACAAGCTTATGACATTACTACATTACAAAGAAAATCTGCAGTGGCAACATTCAGACTGCTAACGGGACATGACTGCTTGAATAAACACCTACACAGAATTGGCATAACAGATTCACCTAAATGCCCTTTTTGCAATTTAAATGAAGATATGGAAAGAAACCATCCCCTCCGTTGTCCAGCTTTTGTAGAAGAGACCAGCCTTTCTGCTAAATATTGGAGTGCAAGAGAGCGAATGATTTCATTATCAAGTGCTCGACATTAGATACCAACCAACCAATATTTCTGGAATATCATTTTTCATTAAAAAATTGCATGTGTCACCACAAAAAAACAAGATTGCACCTAAACTGAGTAAATAAAATCCAATTACTATTTTTTTACTTAAAACTGACATTATATATCATTATAATATTATAAGTTTATAGTGCTTATATTATGTGAAACGGAATTGTAGTTACACTGTAAATAGTACTCCTAAATATGAGTCCTACACTGCTAACTACCGATACTATTTTATACTGGTATATTTTTAAACATTTTTCAAGTTTAGCAATTTAATTATTAGACTACACTGCTTATAGACTAATATTTCTATGAAACAACCCTCTTATGAGAAATGGCTGAGGTAGATGAATTTGTTATTGCAGTGACCAGTCTGCTGGCTCACAGTATGTATAATTCCATGTCTCTTATATTGTGTTCAGTGATAGAATAAATAATCAGCCTCACTGATCATAGGGTTAAGTTCCTTGCCTCTGGTCCTGAGGGTCACAAGTTCAAACCCAGCTGGAGTTTATGGATTTTTTAGGATGGAAAAATCTAAGGAACAAATCCTCCGGGAGGGACTTTAATCCATGGATTCTGAGTCTGAAGATTTTCAGGCTTGTAAAAGAATCTCAAACTTAAATTAGAACCTCTGAGCAAAATTTAATCGGCCTTTACCATCCAAGTAATACCTTAGTTGCCTACTAAATGTCTCTTTGAGACACTAATCACATGTCACTTACTGACATCTGTACGGAAATAAGTGTAACAAATCAGTTTGTTTAAGTAACTCCTGATAGAGAGCATCCGTGTAGTCATGCCTGGATTATGGATATAAGCTGGACAGATAGAATAAATATTAATATAATATAATTTATAGGATATGAGGTGAGGTATGAAGCATTTAAATTTAATCTTAATATTAATACAGTAAAACCTGTCTATGAAGGAACATGACGGTTCCTTAAATATATTTCTGTCTTGGCAGTTTTCCTTCTTATAAAGAGTTCCCAAATTACAAGCTTGAATTTTCTCACGCAATTTAAGGGTTTTACATACACACTTTAAAGACATAACGTATTGACTGAAATACAGACAAAATAGTGTATGTAACACAGCTCAGTTTGCATGGCAATACAAAACAACTTTATTACACAAAAGTGAGAAGGAACTCAACTACAGGAAGACTGAAGAGTTTCCCAACTCCCTCGCAGGTAACGTAAGCAGGCAAGGGAAAGCAAGGGATTCCCCACAGTCACATAAGCAAGGGTATGCCCGCAATACAATGGCAACACAAGAAGGTAAAACAATATAATGCAG
Source organism: Diploptera punctata (assembly GCA_030220185.1). NCBI lineage: Eukaryota > Metazoa > Arthropoda > Insecta > Blattodea > Blaberidae > Diploptera > Diploptera punctata. The sequence continues at coordinate 48,183 of JASPKZ010010453.1, forward strand.
AAAGCGTCATATGCAGAATTTTCATGTGTGGTCATTAATACTCTAATTAGAATGTGCTTAAAAATAATTTTCTGTCTTACTGAGGTAAAAATTACTATTGGTACTTTAAAAACCATTCCGTTTCCACATTATGAAGGTTTCCAGCTTACACAGGGTGATTTTATATATAAAATCGTACCGTTCTGGAGATTTTTTTTCCGTCTCTACAAGTTTCCTTCTTATAAAGGTTCTGGCTAAGACAGGTTTTACTGTATTATATTTATTGAACTTATTATTTGAGGTACTATTATATGAATAAGAATCAACTCCCTGTAAGGGGACATGAAAAAGATGACTGTATGACATTAATACTTACTGCAGATTATTCAATAGTTGCATACAAATACTATATAAATTGTTTGCATAGGACACCAGGATTAATTTAGAGATACACGAATCCACTGTTTTTGTCAGGTTAGATAGCATATTGTAATCCATACGAATCTGATGCCAAAACTCTTCAGAAAGACACTGAAACAAAAATTATCAAACTATAAAATGCTAACAGTCAGTCCAGTACTTAAATTTAAATTTGTACTCTATAGATATTTCTGGCTCCTTATGTACAAAGCTTTCAAACTTGCATTTAATTTAACGTGATATTTGATAAAGATAGTGAATCAGAAGTATACACTTTACCTTATAAAGTAAAATAATATTTTTGGAGACCATTGTTTCTATTCTCAACTAGATTCTAATATTCTTTATACTAGTCTTCCACTGACCCTGAGATTGCTTCCCTCTAATGGTGAGTAGATGAATTTCATGATCAAATATTTTTCACTATTAACTTAAAAAAATTCATGACTTTATTTTCATTAATGTGAATGTTTATAATTTTCCCATATTGTGAGTTCCACTGCTTTTTCAAATTTTCTAATAGTTTTGCGTTATCTTCAGTTCTATTATTTTCCATCCAGAAATTAATAAGTATTCCAGATTTTTATATTTCTGCATATTTTATATTTTTAAAATGTTCTTTTTCTCCAATGTTTATTTTTTTTCATGTAAATATTTTTGCATTCCATCCAATTAATTTGATAACTTCCTGATTATTTGGCATCATTTATTTTCTCTTTTTTGTTTATTTTTATTAGTTTGCTAAGGCTGAAGTTATTTTTGGTGCTAGTGTAATATTGAATCATTAAATACTTTTAGAAATTTATTATATGCCAAAGGATGGTGTGTGAATTTTCTGTATTTATAATTTTGGAGAGTAGTCTACTGATACTGTATTTTTTTTTAGACTTAACAGTCATTTCAGGACTACAACATGAAAGGAGGATGATGATTAAGTTTTTTGTGTAGCTGTTTGTTTACTACATTTATTTATACTCCAAATCTTTACAGTAACGTTGGCTATTCATGGGAATATTTATTAGGCTTATAGGTCAGGCTATTGAAAACTGCATGTTTGTGTGCTATATGGTTAATGTTGCATTAATATACTGATACGAGTAATTGTCTGTGTGTATCTCTTTCCTGTGGATGCCAAATTCTAATTTTCTATTCTTTTTTATGTCTGATTAATTTTAGATTTAGGTAGTAGTGGGATATCTGTTATGTTTAGATTGTGTTATGAATTTTTAATAATGTTTTATACAATTTAGCAATTTTAAAGTGTCCTCTATATGTTTGTTATTGATGTGGTACCAGTAATTGAAATTGACAATGTGATAATGATAAGTGGATGAAGACCAATTTTGTATGAAATTGAGTAATCTTCTATTGGTGTGGGAATGGTACTAAAATTCTTGATACAGAATTCTCTGGGCAATATTATGAACTTGGAAAAGTTTGAAATTCATCGGAGAACATTTTTTTGATAAATAACCTCATAAATTTCGTGTTTTTCATGATACTGCAGTTTCAAATGTAATCACGTCTGTCTTCAGCCATAACTCCAAGTTATGTCTGAAGATGGACTTGATTACATTTGAAACTGCAATATCAGGTGAAAAACACGAAATTTATGAGGTGAGTTGTCAAAAAAATGTTCTCCGATGAATTTCAATAATTATACCTCATAATGTTTACTTCCCAACATTAATATAAGTGGAAAAGTTTATTCCTCCAGTGTATAAAGCAGTGGTATGACCGTATAGAAAAACTTGGTGTGGATAATGAAAAGAATGAGTCAAAAAACTAATATGTATATTATTGTGATATCTTTATTTTTTATAATTTATTTTTTACCATACATACATTCAGCCCAAGAGCAGGTCTTTCACTGTAAACTCAGCATTCTCCACTCTTTCCTTAACTCAGCTTTCCTTTTTGTATCCGCATTTATTTTAATACTCTCTATCATCTGATGTCTTTTTCTACTTCTAACTTTCTTTCCGTTGACCATTCCTTCTAGGGCATCCTTCAGCAGACAGTTTCTTCTTAGCCAGTGGCCAATCCAATTTCTTTTCCTCTTCTTTATGAGTTCCAGCATTGTTCTTCTTTCACCCACTCTGTCTAGCACATCTTCATTTTTTATTTTGTCTGTCCATTTTATACATTCCATTCTTCTCCATATCCACTTCTCAAAATCTTCCAGTCACTTTTCCTCATTCCATTGTAATGTCCAAGTCTCTGCACCATACAATGCTACACTCCACACAAAGCACTTCACTAGTCTCTTCCATAATTCTTTTGCCAGAGGTCCGCAGAAAATGTTTCTCTTCTTGTTAAAAGCTTCTTTTGCCATTGCTATCTTATGCTTTACTTCTTGACCACAGTTCATGTTACTACAGATAGTACAACCCAAGTATTTGAAGCTGTCCACTTGCTCAATGGCCTCATCATTAATCCTCATGTTTGTCTTCCTTGGTTTCCTTCCTATAATCATGGCCTTCATCGTATTTATATTTATCTTCATCCCTTAATCCTTGCACTTGCCATTTAGCTCCATCAGCATGTTCCTCAGTATCAATGCTTCTTCTGCTAGCAAATACGTACATATCATCAGCAAATCTTATGCACTTAATTCTTCTTCCTCCCATGTTTACTTCTCCCATATTCCTGAAGCAGTTATTCATTAGGTCTTCTAGGCAGTTGTTGAAAAGAGTAGGTGATAGAGGACGTCCTTGCCATACCCCCCCCCCTTCCAATTTCTCTTCTCTCTGATATTTTTTCTCCTTACTTACTTACTTACTTACTCACTGGCACTATCGAACCCGTAGGTTCATGGCCGCGCGGACATAAGCTCTCCATACATCCCTATCCTGAGCTAATGCTTTCCAATCATTTCCTGTATAATCTACTTCCCTCAAATCATAGTTAATGTTGTTCTCCCACCTCATTCTTGGTCTACCAACTGGGCGTTTTCCTTCTGGCTTTCCTACAAGAAGTTTCCATGCACGTCTTTCATTCCCCATACGCGCAACATGTCCTGCCCATCGCAGTCTACGGGACTTAACTGTTCTTATTATATCTGGCTTCCTATAAAGACCATGTAGTTCATTGTTATGTAGTCTTCTCCATTCACCTGTCTGTTCATCTCTCTTTGGTCCAAAAATTTTCCTAAGAACTTTATTCTCAAATACTCGTAATCTCCTTTCCTCCCTTAAAGTAAGAGTCCATGTTTCGCACCCATATAATATAACTGGTAGAATAATAGTTTTATATATTTTCAGCTTAACGTTTTTTGAAAGGAGTTGGGACATCAAAAGTCTCTGCAATGCATAATAGCATGCATTTCCAGAATTGAGCCTATGTTTAATTTCTTTGTGCATCTCATTCCTATTTGTGATTATTGTTCCTAGGTATTTGAATTCAGCCAATTCCTCAAAATTTCCCTCATTTGTCATTAGCTGTCCATTTCCATTATATAATGTATTTCTACGTGTGACCATATATTTAGTTTTACTGATATTTACTTCCAGTCCTAATTTCTTAGTGTTACTCAATAGTGTGTGCGTGTTGGCCTTTAGTATCTCCTCGCTATCGGCCAGTAGTAACCACATCATCAGCATAAACTAACAGCTTATTAATACCATTCAGTTGTAAGCCTTCCTTATTCTCTAAAGATTTAATGGCATGCTCTAGTACAAAATTAAATAGTAGAGGAGATAGTGCATCTCCTTGCTTCAACCCATTCTGGATTTCAAAAGTGTCTGAAAACTGTTTGCCTACACGCACCCTACTCGTTGAGCCATTTAGACACATTCGTATAAGTCTAACTAACTTTTTGGGAATTCCGAACTCCAGCAGGATACTATATAACTTCTCCCTCTTAATTGAATCATATGCTTTTTTGAAGTCTACATATAGTTGATGTACAGTACCATTATATTCCCATTTCTTTTCTAAAATCTGTCTTATACTAAAAATCTGATCTGTTGTAGACCTGTTTCTTCTAAATGCACATTGATGATCTCCTAGAATGTCATCAATATAGGGAGCAAGTCTGCTTACTAATATATTTGTTAGAATTTTGTACGAAGTTGAAAGTAATGAGATGCCCCTATAGTTGTTGCAATCAGTTTTATCTCCTTTCTTATAAATTGGTACGATAATTGATTCCTTCCATTCATCTGGAAGAGCTTCTTTTTCCCAAATCATACTAAGCAACCAGCGTATCTTGTCCATCAATTTTTCTCCCCCTGATTTTATCAGTTCTGCTGGGATCTCATCTGAACCTGATGCTTTATACATCTTCAATTTTTCAATTGCCATTTCAACCTCTAATGCACTTGGCTCTGCGACTAGCATTTCTGCTGTCTGTAACTTATCCTCCTCAATGTCCTGTTCTGTATGTACATTTAATAGCTGATTAAAATAACTTTTCCATCTATTTAATATACTCTTGGAATCTGCAATCATATCCCCATTTTCATTCCGAATTATGTTTGTTCTAGCCTGAAACCCTTTCTTCTCTATACTAATTCCCTGATATAATTCTCTAATGTTCCTATTTTTGCATTCATTTCAAGATCATTAATCTTCTCTCTCAAATATTCCCTCTTTTTACTCTTTAGTAACTTGGTGGTTTCCCGTCTAACACTACCCAATTGCTCTAAATTTACCTCATTTGGCTCGTGTAACCATTTCATTTTTGCTAGCTTTCTTTTCTTTACAATGTCGGCACATTCCTCATCAAACCATTTCTTGTTTTGCCTCTTTTTTAAACAACCAATGCTTTCTGATGCTGACAATTTAATAGTATCTCTTATAGCCTCCCATTCTTTATTTATATCAGTTTCTTCTTCGTTTGCCACATTGTCATCTGAAGATTCCAGTACTTCAAATCTATTAGCAATTTTGATTTGGTATTCTTGCCGCATTTCATCATTTTTCAAGTTTTTTAATTCATATTTTACTGAATCATCTTTAGCGTTTGTTCCTCTCATAAGCGATAGCCGTTGTCTGATTTTCACTCTGACCAGATGATGATCTGAATTGCAGTCTGTCCCTCTAACTGATCTAACATCAATGATGCTACTGTGCCAGCGTTTATCCACTAATACATGATCTATCTGGTTCCGAGTTTCTCCATCTGGGGACGTCCAGGTGTATTTATGAATATCCTTATGCTGAAATGTTGTGCTCTTAACAATGAGATTCTTTGATGTGGCAAATGTGACTAATCTAACCCCGTTGTCGTTACTATCTTCATGAAGACTGAATTTGCCTATTGTTGGTTTGAATATATCTTCCTGCCCCACTTTTGCATTAAAATCTCCTAAGACAATTTTCATATGATATCGTGAAAGGCTATCAAATAAGCATTCTAATTCTTCATAGAACTCATCCTTGATCTTGTCATCTTTATCTTCTGTGGGGGCATGTACATTTACAATTATAAAATCATGTCGTTTACCCTTTAGAATTATGTATGATATCCTATCACTAACAAACTTAATATCTCGGATAGCGGATAGGATCCTCCTTCTGACTAAAAAACCCGTTCCAAATGCAGGTCTTTCTGCACCCCCATAGTATATTACAAAGCTTCCTGATTCCTGACTACCTTCTCCTGGCCACCTAACTTCCTGTAAAGCGACTATATCCAAGGGCGATTTATCCAATTCCCGCGTTAATATCTCTAGTGCCCCGCTATTGTATAAAGTCCTAACATTCCATGTTCCTAGGAACATGTCCCTGTGTTTGAGCCTTTGGCATGGGTTCCCTGAAGTAGTCCCCCGCCCGGAGAACCGAATGGGGGACTATTTGACCTCCGGAAAATTTTACCCCAGTAGAACCCATGTCCGCATTTCTTGACGGTTGTATTTTTACGGTGAAAGATCGTCACTCTTTCGACCAAGGTACTTATTTCGTCTGGCTTATCACCTTCGACCAGTCCGGCATGGGTAACCCTATCGGCAGCAATGCTACTGCCGGCATAGCTCTCAGGATCATTTAAGCACACAAGCCACTCCACCACGACAAGGTAAAGATACCATGGAGGGCGAGCTAAGTTCCATCCCCCTTGGGGGGTCCCGCTTTCCTGATTCTCCAGGCTCATATTTTGCGAGAGAATTTATCTTTACTTTTATTTGCTGTTTCATTTAAAGATTACTTATGAGCCTCCTCTCCTTCCAGTTCATGCCAATTTTCTTCAAGATCCTCATGAGTTTATTCCAATTCACTCTGTTAAAGGCCTCTTCCAGGTCAACAAATACTGCATAAACTTAATGTTTTATTTTAGGAAGTAATATTTTGAGCTTCTTTTAATTATATTATTTGGAGTCTGCTTATCTTACCTCAATATTAATGTTGATTTGTTCTTGAACATGTTTTGATTGGATATGAATCATCTTCAGCATCTTGCCCAGACTGGTTGGATTTATGTTGTAAACCCTGGATGTCTCCTGCGGTTGGCCAAAGAACCTCCAAACGAGGTCATGTTCCGTCATTGTTTTGAAATTCATAACTCTGTTTTTGTTCTTCTGAATGAACCTCCAAACGAGGTCATGTTCTGTCAGTATTTTGAAATTCATAACTCTGATCTGAATAAAGATTTTTTTTTATTCAGGGGAACAAAAACAGAATTATGAATTTTGAAATACCGACAGAACATGACCTTGTTTGGAAGTTCTTTGGCCAACCACTGGAGGGAGCTGACATCGACATCCAGCATTTACAACTTAAATCCAACCAGTCTGGGCAAGATGCTGAAGATGATTGATATCCAGTCGAAACATGTTCAAGAACAAATCAACATTAATATTGAGGTAAGATAAACAGACTCCAAATAATATAACTGCATAAACTTCTTTATCTTTTTCTATATATCTTTCTCCTATTGTTCATATCAATCCAATTGCATCTCTCGTACCCTTTCCCTTCCTGAAGCCAAAATGTTGTTCTTCCAATTTGCTTACCAACATAGAACATAAATGTCGATTCAGTATTTGCAGGAGAATCTTTGCAGAGTGTGATATCAAGCTGATAGTCCTGAACTCCTTACATTTCTTGGCATTATTAACACTGTCTCAGTCAATTCTTTGGGCCATTCACCTTCTTCATATATCTTGTTGCATAAAAGCAGAATTTCCTTCTTTCCTTCACCCAAGAATTTAACCAATTCGATGGGGATTCCATCTACCCCTGTTGCTTTCCCATTTTTCATTTCCTTCATTACTACTTCAACTTTTTACTCAGAATTGAAAATCTTTTTTTCATCTTCTGATACTTCTCCTTCATTTTCTACATCCAAGTTAGCTGGACAATTTCTTGTCTCATATAGTTCTTCTACATGTTTCTCCCACATATTCATATTTCCCTGTTTGTCTGTTATTTCTTCATTATGTTTGTCCTCAATTAGCCATATAGTTTTCCTGCTCTTCTTTGCATAGTCCAAGCATTTAACATAAAGCTGCATAATTATTATCTGATGAATATTTAAACACAGTGATTCAGGTAAGTGGTGTTTCAGTTCACATATTAATAGTTTTGTGCTGGAAAAACATTCATAAGTTTGAATGAGTGTGAGAACTGAGAAAATCCATTGTCATTTTCTGTTAATAACTCATGTAAGGCTGAATTAATATTTACTTTAATAGCACAATTTTTGAAAGATATTGGTAACATTGCAGTGACTACAAAAAAGTTTACTAAATAGAGAAATAAAATGATTAAAATAGTTTTTCTTGATTTTCTCAAAAGTAATGTATTGTCTCTATCCACTTATCATTCTCATGCCTTCATTTATGGTATGTCACCTACATATTAGTATCAAGGTATGGAAATTAGAGGTGAGCTTTTGTGAAATGGCTTCAAAATTTCCCTCAAATAGATTAGCTAGACATAGAAACAAAGGATTTCCCATTTCTAAGTCTGAATTTTATCTATAGAATTTGCTCTTGTACAAGAGAGAAAGGGGTACGCCATAGCATAGTGGTTAAGGCACTGCGCTACAAGTTGGAAGGTCGAGGGTTCAAGTCCCGGTGGGGTCAGGATTTTTAAACTGATCCAAACCTTCTGGCAGCACTATGGCCCTGTGGTCGACTCAGCCTCTAACTGAAATGAGTACCAGACACTTGTTCTGGGGATAAAGGCGGCCGTCATGCAGGGCTGACAACCCGGCTGACATCAAGTGCCAATTGTCCAGAAAAAGTGGGAGCCTTAACCTCCTACTACCCCAAGGGCCTCCTGAGGCCTGTAGTGGGATTACTTTACTTTACAAGAGAGAGAAAAAAAATATTTATTCACAGATTAATTATCTGTAAATATTCTTCTATGCTTTCTCTGCCTGTTATTGTCATTAGCAATCATTTTTAAGATTTATATATATATATATATATATATATATATATATATATATATTAATTTTATGGGGGACACTAGTGGACAACAAGATTACATTGAATTTAATTAATCTTTCATTTGGCTTTATTTGGACCTTTTATAATTTTTATATTAACTGAGTTGAATTTTCTTTTGATAGGTTTTTAAATTTGGATCATGATTATCACTCCAAGAATTAGGCAATTAGCCGTTCTGACTTCATAATGCATCAGCCCAACATTTTCTAGATCTTCCAACATCGCGTCCTCCTCTTGCTTGATAATTTCTTGCTAGCAGTGAACATTATTTGTATTGTTCCACATACCATCTAAAATTTATTTATTTTGGAATCAATAACTCTTTCCATATTGAAGCTAATATCGCAGTCCAAATAGTTGAAACTAGACATCTGTTTTATACTTTGGTTTTCTAAAATAATTTTGGATCTCACTGGATCTTTTCCTCTAAAAGCCATAATCTTTGTTTTTCTTACTGATGTCTTCAGATCATATAATGTACATATTTTATTTAATTCCTACAAAGATTTCTGTAGGTCATCTTCATTTTTCTGTATAATAATTAAATCATCTGCAAACAAAATATTATTTACATATACTTTATTATCAACTCTTATTCCTAGATTCACTAAAACTTTCCATTTATTTAAAATGTCGTCTGTATATTTAAATTTAGATACTTCTCTAAATTTTTTAGTTAGCTATTCTGCTATATATAGATATATAGGTAATTAATTATTGGCCTCATTTTGTTCCCTTCTATATGAATTTTAAGAAAAAATGAATTTTGAGTTTGATTTTTTTTGCTAATACTTTTGTACTTGAATTTAATATGTTTTCTACAGATTTAATTGTTTATATATATAATTCCAGAAGTTTTTGCATCCTATTCTCATAATATTTTTTATCTGCAGTAAGTATGTACCAGTGATTACAATAATTTAGTAGTGTACTTTAATATACTTATTTCAATCATAGTAACAGCTTTAGCTTCTTAATATTAATTTAATATGTACCAGTAGTTCGTTTCTTCTGCATTTGAATATCATCATGGTGACTGCAAAAGGTTGTATGTCATTTTTTAAAACTTTTAGTATGCTAAAAAAATTCATTATCTCTACAAATATTAATAATATATTTAAGATGATTATTAAAATTATATTATAATATTATATATATATATATATTATTCCTGGATGACATAGGACCATTTGAAGCTTGTGCAAAGGTGAATGCTGGTTACGATGATGCAATAAAACACAATTCTGATTTTTGGTGACATACGACCTATTGCAGTCACCAAGATGATATATTACATTTTTATTATTAATTAGATTTAAAATTTTTATTTGATGTGTCTGAATTTATTTTTGTCATGTTCTTAATTTCTCCTAAAATCTTTCTACATTCTTTCCTAATGACTGTTTTATCTCCATTGTTCATTAGGAAGAAATACAGACAGATTTTAGAAGAAATAAAAAATGAATATGGCAAAAAATAAAATAGGACACATCAATATTAGAACCTTAAAGTTAATTGATAATAAAAATGTTGTATACCCAAAAGCAAAATGGGGAAACATGTCCAGATAAATTTAATTTATGATATAAGGTACAGATGTATACATTTCTGATGGTCTCAGCGTAACTTTCTATCAGTTATTTCATATATGGTACTTAATACTGACAAATGACTCAACTTCTCCTCATTGATGTATAGCTAAAATGATGTAAGTTATGTAAAAAATCTCAAGCCTAAATAGAAGGCTTATATTTCTTGGCCCCTTTACAGCCAGTATTTCATTGTAATTCTAATGATCTGTCAAGGGAAGTACTTATGTTGGACCAGTTGGATTGTAACAAAAATTGGAGGATATGTTGAATGAAGGATACTGAACACCGTGATATTAGTCATTTCACTGCAAATTCAATAGTATGCATAATATTTAATAGAAAATAAGGAACAAGAAAAAATAAATAGAGGCTTAATATCCGTATATGACAGAATAAATAAGTAAAACATTTGGAAAAAATAAAATAGATAATGATAGTGTTATGAACAAGGTAAGAACAAAAAGGGACAGGAGAGAGAAAGATAAACTAATGAAATAAATATTGCAAAGGAGCGGCACGGTTACTTGGAGAGCAGCGCACCGGAGTGTGAAAGTTTTTTCCACTCCCACAGTCGAGTATTTGTACAGTATATACAAATTGTTTCTATTTAAACATAAAAACTCAATAAATTGAAAATACAATAGAATATTTGTTTTATGGTGTAAATTAATACTTCTTTTTAAGACATAACAGAATATTTACACGTAAATGTGTATATTTACAGGTGATAGTCTTGTGAGTCCATAAAATATTTCATCAAAAGAATAGAATGGGCATAATAAATCCATTTTATGTCATAACTGCATTAGAATCTATACAGAGTGTCCCAAATTGATGTATACACTCTTTGAAACGTTATTTCTCAGCAACGAAATGAGACACAAATACAATTTTTTTGTGTATGATCCACAAGGCACTGGAAAAACATAGCAACATGTTCATCGATCTTCACGTCTTTATAAACAACAATGGCAGCGAGATTATCATTTGATGACGTAAGTGGATACTGAAGTGTTATTGGAAAGTGGAGAATGTTGTTTGAAGTGCAACGACGTTGGATGGTTGAATTTGGGACACCACCACCAACAAGGGTAACAATAACAAGAATCTGAGGCAAATTTGAGGACGAAGGAATGGTGCAAGATGTGTTGAAAGGTCGGTGCGGAAGAAAGAGACGTTCGACTGATAATGAGAGTACATCTTGCACCGTTCCATTGTCTTCAAACTTGTCTCGGATTCTTGTTATTGTTACCCTTGTTGGTGGTGGTGTCCCAAATTCAACCATCCAACGTCGTTGCACATCAACAACATTCTCCACTTTCCAGTAACACTTCAATATCCACTTACGTTCATTGAATGATAATCTCGCCGCCATTATTGTTTATAAAGACGTGAATATCGATGAACGTGTTGCTATGCTTTTCCTGTGCCTTGTGGATCATACACAACAAAAATTGTATTTCTGTCTCATTTTGTTGCAGAGAAATAAAGTTTCAAAGAGTGTATACATCAATTTGGGACACACTGTAGTTCAGGAAACATTTGAAATACACGAAGAACCTGGATTGGATGATGACCAGTTTGCATATTTTCTGGCAGAACTTATAGAACAAAAATATTGGAATGGTTAGAGGACTTTAGTGAAAATACTTTAGATTTCGAAGACTATGCTAATTGCAGTCAGAAGCTCACACAGGCCGGATGTTCTGATGACTTCAAAAACATTGCCAGCGAACCCAGTGAGGAACGTGAGAGTTCAAGTAGCTTTGAGCCGTCTCCTGTTAAAAAACCTAAACGTCCTAACGTACTGTCTGCCTATTCTGAAGAAACTTTGGAAAACATTTATGAATATAGGATGTCAGGGAAATCTGGCCCCAAGTCCTATTCACAAATAATAAAAAATGACCATCATTAAATAATAACCGAAATGTAAGAACAGTTTTGAATTATATAGAAAATAAAACATCTTATCTAGCTTCACAATTAAAAAACAGGGACCCCTACAAAATCGCCCAAATTAAACACTACATCCTTAATAAGTTTCGAGATCAGGGATTGACAGTGCACTATTGGCATTTACAAAGGTAGGCTGTTTTTTCGAGTGAAGGAATTGGGTTTGAATGAATTTAGAGTTTCAAAGACATTAATTTCAAATTTAAAAAAAAAACATTTCTTCAAGAAAAATTACCAAATATGTCACTGTCAAGGGTACTGAAAACAAAACTCAAACTATTGAAAATGCAAATAAGTTTGTAAGAGACGTTAATCAGACCATTCAAGAAAACTGCATACCAACAAAGAATGTGTGGAATTGTGACCAAAGTCAATTTAATTATGAAATGTCAGGAAACAGAACACTGGCAGTCAAAGGCAAAAAGCTCACAGTTGCTACTTTTCAAAACCTACATGGATCTGCACATTCTTACACGATAGATCTTATTTCAATGTGTGGGCAACTTGGGAAGAGGTTATACCTCTGTTTTCAAGAACCTACTGAAAACAATTTTGGGCTCAAAGTTCAGAAGAAGATAGAACAGAATACACCTCCAAATGTGTATGTCGATTGTAGTGCTAGTGGAAAAATAACAAAAGAACATTTGAAAATATTCTTAAAACATGTGTTTAGTGAAAACATTGAAATTGATTCACTTTTAATATGCAATTCGTGGTCTGGGCATAAGGACAAACAATTGCTACAGGACTGTTTACCCAATAAAAATGTAAGGCTGAGAAGTATTCGTGCAGGAGCCACCAAATGTTTACAACCACTTGATGTTTTTTTTCTGTCAATATAAGATCTATGTGCGACGACTTGTAGAATATGTGCGTCTAAAAATCAGATGGTGACATGAAAAGTCTGATAGATTCTTTATTATAAAACTGCATTTCCTTGTATATAATCAACTGTCAGCAGAAATTTACAAGATATGCTTGGACAAAGTCTGGCTATAACGTGGACCAAAGTGTAACGAGATTCACAAATGTGATTGAAGATGCATTTGACATTGGTTTTAGTGAATGTGCCACATATAACTGCTCCAGGATTGCCATCATCAGATGCTCATGGTGTTCGCAAAACTTTGTTACAACCATTTCATCCAAGACCCTCATTATCACCATTGATGTTATGGTAAACGATTTGTTTTTGTTACTTTAGTACACAAAATTATAACTGATTCTGAATTTCATGTAAAAAAGAGTATACAGTGCTCTGCTATCTGTATAAAGTAATCAAAAATAGTTATTAATGTTAAGAAGGAGGAAAACTAATATTTACGTTCTTCGCACCGCTATAGCAAGGGCGCTAGCAGCACTTGTGCTTGAAACCAGCTGCAATGAGCAACCGTGCCATTACGAACCGGTCAATGAGACGCGATTGAAATTTAATAACAAATAACACAAGTTTTATTAAATTTGCAGCAAAATGACTAACGTCATCTTATTTAATGTCAATTAACATATCCTCCAATTTTTGTTACAATCCAACTGGTCCAACATAAGTAATTTCCTTGTGATATGTTTTGAGTGCTGTTAGGTAAAACAATACGTACATGCTATTGACAGAGATTGTTATTGCAGTTACCATAGTTTCAACATGTTGCTATGCTTTACATAAAGAATTTTTTAAGTCAAAACTGTTATCAAACTCTCTATTCTTCCTATTTTTTTATAATATTCATTCATAGTAATTCTGTCCGAAGGCAGGTCCTTCACTGCAATCATAGCATTTTCATGCTATGCTTGCAGCTTTACTAGGCAATTGTAGGTGTGGTAGCTTCCCGTTGCTTTCCACACCAGTGAAGGGTGATGATGTTAATGATAAGAACGAGGATGATCATGATAGCCATATGATTTCGGGGACCGTTTGGGCCTTAAAGTTTTCCTGACATTTGTCTTACAGGTGAGGAAAAACCCTGATAAAAATCTCACCCAGAAAAACTGTCTTGACCGGGGATCGAACCCGGGCCCGCTGCGTGACAAGGCAGCACGCTACCTCGAGACCACAGCGGTGGACTTTTTATAATATGGCATGTAAATATAATTTTTCTTTAAAAAACTGATGGAAATAAAATCCCTGAACATTATTTGTTACAAAATACTCAATTATTTGTAAATTTAAACATACTTTTCCATTAACTGCTTCTAAACATTTGTTAATCTGCTTAAATCTGTCAGCTAAAGCAATGCTGATGAGGATGATAAACAGGTCAATGTAGGTCCATCCAAATGCACATAACATGTTTATATAGAAAATAACAATTCCATTCCAGAGAGAACAGGATATGTAATCATAAACATGTGGGAAGCTATTGAAGAAAAATGTGCATATTCCATCCATTTTATCTTCTATAGAACATAGTATCGCGAGCCGAAGTACACGCAGATGAGAACATACATGTTCCACTGTAATACAAAAAAAAAGTGTAACATCTAAAGTGTTCAATATACATCTAATTACTTACTTATCAGTATTCCCTCTTCATGAATGGGTTACCAGCCTTTTCAAAATCAGGTCTAAATGTTATTTCTTACAATATTTTATTTGTCAGGAAAGCTGAAAACACTTAATTCCATATTTAATATCCTATCTTTGAAGGCATAATTGTTAATAGTGTGGAGGCATTTTCTTTAACAAATAACTTTTAATTATTAACTAAAATGTTACAGTCATTAAAGGATGAGTAAAAATTAATTTGATAAAGTTTGGAAATAAATCTATTGGACAATTGTCACTCTTTTTCATCTTTTATTTTGTATTTTGTATTTTGTTTTCCATAATTTATATTCATATTTGTGTTATTAAGTTGGGTTATTTGATCTACTTATGCGTTAAATTTAAGGCAAGTTCAGACCTGTCGCAGATGCCAAAATTACTTTGTTGATGTGGCTACATTTATATTAACTTACGGCGCATTTCCTTTATTTGTGAAGTTGCCTTATATATTGTATGTATATCTGGTTCATTGGTTTATCTTTTATTTAGTAGTATTTCAATTTGCCCTATAGACTTCTTGGTCGTTACCAAAGCTTCTAGCCAAAATGATCAGTATTTGAATTTTACAATTTAAATAGACCGAGAAGCTCTCTCTAGTTGCTTGACTCCTCTAGGAGCTATTTTGCTCTTCTGGAAGCTTTGTTATATTTGTCTGTTGCTCACTCGGGATTTAAAAGCATCTGATGCTAGTAAGATGCATGCTGGACCTAGTCAACCAAACAGTAGCGTTAAGATTAAATTATAAATTTCTCTAAATTAAAGTGAAATACAAATATATAATGTAAATATTATACAGTGAAGAAGTTTCTACAAATCTTTAATAAGTGAAATATGTGAAATTTTATTACAATATATATTCTTCATGAATAAAGTATTAAATAAGTAACAAGTGTTTTTTATTACATAATCTAGTATTCTACATTCCACTCCAAGAAGAAAAAACCTTTCATCCAAATTTACCTGCAAGATATCTAAAAAAGATATTCAATTTCGAAACTAAATTACTCATCATGGGGATAAAGCCAGAGATATCATCCATCTATAATTAACTCAAATTTGTGTGGACTGAAGGTACCTGATTAACAGACAATTAGAGCCTATGAGAGACATGGATAGAAGAATTAAAAATTCTTAGCTAATAATAAAGCAAGAAACTCTGGCCGACTTTACTTTTAGGACATTAAGCATGAAAGCTCTCTTGGTGTTTATCAGTTACATTCTATCACCAGGTTTCATTTTCTCCCTTCTTTTCATCATTACACCTCACACAAACACTTATGCTGTTATACACAGATATTTAATACATACTAAATCTAACTTAATTCCATTTTGTGTATATATTACCTTTTTCTTCTTCCTTCCAAGATTTAGGCCAAGGCCTGTTACGATCCTATAGAAAATTTTCCCTCCAGCATTTCATATTATTATGCTTTCAAGTCTTATACATATTACCAATGCAATGTTATCTATGAAAACAGTGTGTTAATTAATAATTGGCTATATTTGTCATCGTTCTGCTGAATGTGAAATCCAAATCATGAAAAAATGTAATGGATTGGCATTATATATGCATCCACATTCAGACCCACACACACACATGTGCGCACATACACACATTACTAGGGCATTTAATGAAGGTTTCCAGTAACAATACAATCTTTATAATCTTATACCAAAAAAAAAAAATTAAAATATTTGTAAATTGAGTAAAGTAGCTTACAAAATGAAACAAATAAAAATGCAGACGTTATTAAATTGAATTTGCGATGTTGATGGCGAGGATAACCATAATGTGCCAGATTCATTTCTGTCTGTTCCCATCTTGATACTAATGCTGGCCAATGGCGTGCCAACAGTAAGAAAAGCAGCATTCTAAAGAAAGAACATCCATAGAAAACAGTACATTCTGAAACAGGAACAAAAACATTAAAACCAAATTCCTTCTGTTATAAAATCTGAATTTATACCATATACTAATTTACATTATGTCATTTTATATATATTGCATAAATAAATTAAATTGAAGAAATGTATCTGCTTTTAGAGGAATTGCAGATAAGCAATTTGAAATAGGGAACCAAGTTCTCAGGGGGAAAAAAAAATAGTATATAATAATATATCTGAGATATTAGTTGCTTTTATGTTTAGATTTCTCATATTAAATTTTGTTTTTGCTGCTATTTTTTATGTTGTCATCTGGCTAATGATATTGTCAATGTCATTGTATTAAACAAATATATATGTATATTTAGATTTGATACTCATATCCCGTATAAAATGAAGTAGGAGTATGGAATTGTATGGTTTGGCTTCAGATCTTAAGGGGATGTACATTTGGGACATTCCATACGAAATCGGCAAAAAAATTGTGAAAATTGAACTCACATCTTTAAAAGTTTACAATTTTTTTACAGTGAAACTTTATGATATACTGAATATATTAACCGAATTTCAGGTCTTCGTTTGATGTAATTAAAGAGTAACAGACCTGTCAATTTATCGTATTGTTTTAAATAGTATCTTTTATGAAATAAATTTCTCGAAGTATAACTACTCCCTCAACTTGAAAAGATAGTCACATTATAGATGATTTTATGCTCTATCATTTGAAAATTAGTATGTTAATATTTAACGTTTTTCTGAAGAGCCTAAATGAAATTAATATGTAATTGACCTTTCCCACCAAAAAATTTATAAAATAAAACAGATACCACTTTATTACGTAATGACCAGTTAATTGTCTGTAATTAATATTAAAGTGCTGGAATGAAAGGAAACTACCAAAAATAATTATTTTCCCTAAAATCTCCTATGTGTAGACTGCCTGCAATACCTTTCGCATGAGTAAAGATCGCTCGCTTGTACAAACAATGACGGAGCTGCTTAGTAGTAGTCCTTTGTGCACTTCCAAACATTTTTATTTTTATTATCATCATTACATTATTTTTATTATCATTATTACTATTATTACATCATCATCATCGTGGACTAGTGGTTACTCTGCACGCCTCCGATTCCGAGGTTTGTGGGTTCAAACTTGATAGGAATCAATGGAATTTTAAAGGCGTAACAATTCTGAATGTAGCTTTGTCCAGAGAGAAGGAAATTCATGTCTCGTGTCGTAGATTCACGGTACATACGAGAACTTCGCGTTTGAAATAAATTCCTACATAATGACCTCACATGTTAGTGAGCGTCATTAAATGTAACAATCTTAATTGATATCTCCAGTAGGCAGTTAATTTTGTGCTGATTTTGGCTAATGTATAGTTTAATTTAAATTACACTGCTCAAAAAAATTAGGGGATATTGTAGAATAACCTATAAGACTATGTTTTTAGGAACAGTATTAGATGCAATCACTTTCTATTACTCCAAAAGAATGTCAACAAGAGTTTGAAGTCATTACGTAACCTCTGTACCACACCAGATGTCAAAGAGATCCTGATTAGGGATATGGCAAACAAACAAAGCAACATTAACATGGGTGAAAATGTTTCTTTAGTATGGTGTATGGTCTCCTCGAACGGCCAGCACTGCCTCACACCTGTATGGCATTGATGCAATGAGGTTAGCAATGAGTTCTTGGGGGATACGTGGCCACTCTTCCATAAGAGCAATGTGCAAGATCTGGAACAGTTGTGGGAGGTGCTGGTCTGCCTGCAATGCACCTGCCTAATGCATCCCACACATGCTCAATCGGATTTAAGTCCGGGGAGGAAGCTGGCCATTGCATACGCTCGATACCCTCCACTTCCAGCATGTCGTCCACCAAGCCAGCTCTATGGGGTCGTGCATTATCGTCCATAAAAAGAAAAGAATCACCTGTGGCATCAGCATAAGGCACGACAAAAGGTCGGAGAATCTCATCTCTATACTTTACCGCAGTCAAAGTACCACCTTGGATAATGTAGAGGTCCGTACGTCCACCACTACTGACTCCTGCCTACACCATCAATCCACCACCACCATATGGGGATCTTTCACGTACAAAAGCTGGATTGTTTCGTGTCCCTTTTCTCTCCAGATGAATACACGCCGACTATCACATTCCATGTTGAATCGCGACTCATCAGAAAAAAAGAACTGATCTCCATTCAGCATGCCTCCACCCACATGTTCCTCCACCCAGTTTCTGCGATCTCTACGGTGTTGTGGAGTTAACCTGGTACACACCATGGGCCTACGGGCATAGAGACCACTTCCATACAGTCGATTAGGGACAGTTTGAGTTGACACACCCTGCGTCCTGTTGCTGTTTGAAGTGTATTTCGCAGTTGAGTTGCATTCTGCTGTCTATTCCGACGGGCTGTTAACAAGAGGTAACGGTCATCCCTTGCTGTTGTTGCCCTTGGTCGACCTTGTCCGGCTCTTCTGTGAACAGTATGTTCTTTGAAAATGATTCCAAAGACTGGAAATCACGCTTTGAGACACCCCAATGGCTTGTGCCACCTCTTGTTGTGTCTGTCCAGCTTCCATCCTTCTATGGCCCTCCAAGCCATTGGTTCAGGTAAATCACGTTGTCGAGGCATCACTGTCCCTAAGGCAAGTCATTCACTAACTGAAAACTGGACTGGATTTAAAAACAGCAACAAAACATTCACCCCCACACCACCCTTTCACATCAACAGTACAGACACTGCCCTCTGGTGTGGTACCGAGGTTACCTAACAACTTCAAACTCTTATTTACATTATCTTGGAGTAATAGAAAGTGATTGCATCTAATACTATTCCAAAAAACATAGTCTTAATAGGTTATTCTACAATATCCCCTAATTTTTTTTAGCATTGTAATAAGCACCTACAATTCAAGCTTATAGGCCTATTAAAAAATTATTTTCTAGAGAGTAGTTTTGTAATGTGTTTTAATATTCTGTACTTGTGCACTACACCATGTTGAATATTGCATATTTTTGCCGATAGCCAGTGTTCTTGGGGTACCCCGAATTCCTCACAGATCTGAATTTTTTTAAACTATTGTTATGGCGTCGTCCGAGTGGATTGAAACACTTTCCATTCACATAACATCAGTTAGGCTTATTCATAATAGACAGTATAATTATATGTACACTAATAAAATAAAACACTTAAATCTGCAAACTTGTTAGTTAAAAACAATAAAAGATTATTTTAAATTTGACTGTGACACTTAAAATGACGAGGTACACTAAAAACACGCATTGAATTAAATCAACTGTATAATAAGTAATCTGTACTTGAGAATTGTTGATGCCAGAGCAGATATTTTAGGATTATTATCGTTTGTTAGGAAGTGGTACGAGTATTAAACATTTAGTTTTATTTGGAAATGTTATCTTATAACAACACTATTTCGTAACAGTTTTCAGGGTACAATATAGTACACTCAATAAAACGTTATTTTAAGATTGAAATTAGTAATTATAACTTAATAAAAATCTATACCAGTTTATTCACGTAGACTTTCACGGCCGGAGTTGCTATGATGATCTTCTTCAAGATCACTATACCAGTTTATTCAATTAATGGTGTAAGAGTTTTATTATAATATTACATTTAAATTGTAATGAAACATTTGTAAAATTGTTTTCAGGGAGGAAAGAAGATTATGAGTATTTGAGAATAAAGTTCTTAGGAAAATGTTTGGATCAAAAAGAGATGAACAGACAGGTGAACGGAGAAAACTACATAATAGTGAGCTACATGATATGTATAGGAAGCCAGATATAATAAGAACAGTTAAGTCTCGTAGGCTGTGATGGGCAGGACATGTGGCACGTATGGTGGATGAAAGAGGGCTTGGAAACTTCTGGTAGGAAAACCGAAGGGAAAGCGCCCAGTTGGAAGACCAAGAATGAGGTGGAAGAATTACATTATACATTATTTGAGGGAAGTAGATTATACAGGGGATGATTGGAAAACAGTTATCTCGGGATAGGGATGTATGGAGAGCTTATGTCCATGCGGCCATGAATCTACAAGTTTGACAGAGCCAGTGAGTTAGTTAGTTATAAATAATTTGTTTAATAATTCACAGTAAACGTAAGTAACAGAGCTCTTTACTTCTTGCTTCAGGAATTAAATTCCATAAATAAACATCTACTGAATAAGAATTAAAATATCGCCATTTTTATAAATTAATGGTACTGTTCCATTAAGCAGAACATAATAATCTATTAGATTTAATGACGGTTAAAAAAAAGTCACTGATGAAGCGGTGTCAGCTGTTTCAATTAACTATGTGCGTGACCTTGGTCATGAAATGAACCAGCTTGCATTGTGGATCCGCCAGATTTAAAACGAACATAGAATAAAAAAGATTTATATTTTCTGAACTGTTCATCCTATCAAAAAGGTAATTGCAGGAAATTAATCCTTATTACGTGAATAATATCCTGTATTTTTTTTCATTTTCAGTTTTTGATATGTACTGCAGTAAACCACCATAAAATAAAAAAAATTACACCGAAAATGAAAATAACCTAATTATAAAAATAATGCCCTTAAACTACATATCACCTATATAAATATGTTTGAAACAAATTTTTTCTGTTTACTGTTTCAGAAATATTAGTTAGTAAATGTTTTAGTTTATCATATTTACGATAATTTTAAATTGTCATAACTACGAACCTATAAAAGATAAAAATTGAATTTCAATATTAATATGTATAAATGTATTTTATTTAGGAGGCAAGAAGAGTTCTGAATCATGGAAGTTTATAAAAAGTATACGTTCATCGAATAGAAATAAGAATCTTCTCAACCTAATACGGATACATGAATGGGAAGAATATTACAAAAAAACTTTTAGTAGAGGACCGAAAAGATTTTTGGGAGAAAATGATGATTTATCAGAGATGGAAACAGGAAACATAATCGAAATTGATATAAATACTGTAAAAAAGGAAATTATGAGAATGAAAAATGGTAGTAATGCCAGCCCAGGAAATATTACTATAGAATTGATTAAAAGTGGCAGTCAGAAGTTATTGGAAATGATCACTGTACTGTTTAATAAAATAATAAATGGCGAAGAAGTGCTAGAAGGGTGGAAAGTCGCTATTATAACATCGATACATAAGAAGGGAGACAAGAGAAAGTGAGAAAATTATAGAGGCATATCAGTAACAAGTTCATTAAGTAGAATATATGGACGTATACTAAGTAAAATGGTTGATTTAGGATACCAGGATAAAGAAATGGAAGAACAATCTGGTTTTAGAAGTGGTAGGTCATGCACAGATAATATATTTTGCATAATACAAATGATAGAGAAAAAAAAGAGCTACTAACAGAGATATACATTTGCTTTTTGTCGATTTAACCAAGGCATATGATAGTATTCCTCAAAAAATGTTATGGGAAACTTTAGACAATTCTAACATTACCAAAAAATTAATAGAAGCTATAAAAGCATTATACAAAGGATCTATTTTGAAAATAAAAATTGGAAATCATATAATGGAAGGATTTACTATTACAAAAGGTTTAAGGCAGGGTTGCAGTTTATCTCCAACTCTATTCAAAATTTATCTCGAAAGAGTATTAAGGGACTGGAGGAAAAAATGTCAAAAAATGGGCATACTAATCCAAAATACACATGTATATTCACTAAATTTTGGAGATGACCAGGTATTAATAGCACAAGACCACGATAACATAGAATATATGGCTAAAAAACTAAAAGAAGAATATGAAAAATGGGAACTTTATATAAACATTGAGAAAACTAAATATCTGTGTATAGGAGAAGAAATGGAAAATATAAATTTCAACAATGGAGAGAACTAAAACCTAGTATTGAATGCACTTATTTAGGAACAAAATTAGACCATTCAGGCGATAACACAGTGGAAATTAAAAATAGAATCGCTCAAACAAAACAAGCAATAAATGCTTTAAACTCTGTTTGGTGGAGCAAAAATATTTAAAAAAATTGAAAATTACAAATATATCAAACCATAATTCAGAGCATTTTAACATATGGTGCTGAAGTCTGGCAAATTCCTACCAGGGAAACGAAAAGAATTTTAAGTACAGAAATGGATGTTTTAAGAAGATCAGCTGGAAAATCTAGAATGGATAGAATGTGAAATAAAGAAATAAGGGAAATTATGGGTGTACAAGAGGAGGAGATCATAGACATTATAGAAAGAAAAAATTACAGTGGTATGGCCATGTCAAAAGAATGCCAGAGCAAAGATTGCCTAAAATTGTTATGGAATGGATCCCAATGGAAAGGAGGAAGAGAGGAAGATCGAAGAAAACTTGGATAGAAGGGGTACAAGCAGCTATGAATATCAGAGGATTGGAGGAAGATCAATGGATGGACAGAGAGGAATGGCATTTGGTTTCCGGAAGATGGTGGCAGCTGCCATGATACCGGATGATGATAAATGTATTCACTATATTTAGGGATACATAAAATTAAAAAATAAATTGCAAGATTTTTTGCTGTCCGAATTGATATGGATTATTCCATTTACAAAAAAAAAATAACTCCACTGTTTCTTAATGGATTTTCTTCAAATTTTGCACATTTATTCTAGATGAATGTGCTTTAATGTTTTATTTTAGGAAGTAATATTTTGAGTTTCTTTTAATCAGGATTATTGAGTCTATAATATCTTACCTCAATTTAATGTTGATTTGTTCTGACATCGACATCCAGGGTTTACAACATAAATCTAACCAGTCTGGCCGTGCTGATGATGATTAGAAGACTAATTGAAACATGTTCAAAAACAAATCAACATTAAATTGAGGTAAGATATTGCAGACTCAATAAACTTGATGCAGCTTTAAGTTGACTATTTAACTCATGCCCCAAATGGGAGTCAATGACCAATCGTGTTTCAATGAATTTTGATTTACAACCAATCACAGTTGTGTTTCACCTGGAATTTATTAAATAAGTTTATTAATTAAATAAAAATAAAACATACTTTTATTTGATTTTCATATTTATTATACTGTATAATTCAGTGACAGCTGTTTCGGTACACTGTACCTTCTTCAGACATGTTAACAAATTATGAATAAGTTTATCATATTGAAAAAAGCTCATCGTTTTTAACATTCTGAATAGGCCAGAGCATTATTTTGCAGTGACTTCCTAAGAAATACATTGAATATAACAATTTATATATTAAGATGTAAGAATCCTAGAATGCAAATGGCTCCCAGATTGTATATATAGTGAAAGAATGTAAGCAGATACTGCTTGCAGGATATAATAAAAAAACATTTCTAGCAATTGATTATACCACAATAAAAAGAAACCACTGTTTGCACTTTCTTAAACATATTATTTCCCAGGTAATAACGTTCCAGAAAAATATAATTGACATATTTACAACATAGGATATCAGAAATTAATTAATAACCTATAATGTTGGTTATAAACAGTTTGATGGGTTTCATTTTCTCCACTAGGGTGCATTCTTGCAATATTGCGATCCTTTGGCAATAAGTCCACCGCTGTGGTCTCGAGGTAGCGTGCTGCCTTGTCACACAGCGGGCCCGGGTTCGATCCCTGGTTGGGGCAGTTTTTCTGGGTGAGGTTTTTATCGGGGGTTTTCCTCACCTGTAAGATATATGTCAGGAAAACTTTAAGGCTCAAATGATCCCCGAAATCATATGGCCATCATCATCATCATCATCATCATTATCATCTTCATCATCATCATCATCACCACCACCATCCTTCACCAGTGTGGAAGGCAATGGGAAGCTACCACACCTACAATTCCCTAGTAAAGCTGCAAGCATAGCATGAAAATGCTATGATTGCAGTGAAGGACCTGCCCTGACGTGGAACTACTATGGTTGGATTGGCTATAAATAATATGATCTGGTTGCAGTGATGAACAAATGAAGCATAACAAACATTTCTCACTTGTTTTTAAACATCGCCGTTTACATTAAATATATAAATATTTTAAAATAACTATATTTAAATAATGATTTGTTAGTAAACAGCTTAATTTTATTCATTAAATAGTCCTAACAAATTGCCACTCTTGATTTCCAAATTCTCTAGATAAATTAAAAATCACTACGTGGCATTACTTATGATAATTTATTACATGTAACAACTATAAATATTTTTCTGGAATATAATATTTTATTAAAACATTTCATGTCATTGTAGAAAACAAGATTGCATCTAAACTGAGTAAATAAAAACCAATCACTATTTTTTTATTTAAAACTAATATTATATTATAGATGTTGAACTGCAATGAAGATACTAATTGAGTTCATATTGAAGGTACAGATTTTTAAATATGTATTTTTAAGAAATTGTACATTTTGCAATACATCTGCCGTAGCAAACTGTTCATTTTTAATTCAAATTTAATGATTGAGATCCATCCTCTAGAGCAGAGGTCCCCAAACTTTTTTCGTCTTGTAGATCAGATGCCAAACTTTTTCTCTTTTGGAATAAACCCCTTACCTTTCTAATATTGAATTTTTACAAATTCATCAACACCAAATGAGTTTTTGACAGCTGACACAGTGCTACTCACTTTGATAGGACCCCTTGCAGGTCCTTGGGGATCAATATATAGACCACTTTGGGATTGACTGCTCTAGAGACTGTGATAACAGACATATGTGCAACATTTTATTGAAACCCAACGAATGGTTCAGGAGATATTGTGTTTTTTGAGTTCAAAAAATACTACTGTGTTATACAACACTAGGGCCTAACTGCAATAATAATAATAACATAATATAAAAAAGCGATAAAGGATAGGCACATATACATGTGTATTATATCAGGAAAATCAGGAAATAAGGAAAAATGATCCACACGGAAAAACATATTTGTTCATACGCATATAATATAAAAAACGCTAGTAAAAAGGCATATCTCTATATCCTGGATCTCTATATCCTGGATCAAAACCATGTCAAAAGATTCCAGAATTATTTGGTCAAGAAAGATGGCCACATTAGATAAGATAAAGTGAAAGTAGAACAAGCTTTCCATTTTAACACAGATGAAGGTTTCAACTTTCCACACCCAAATTTCCCCAATTAGAAACTTAAAGTTTGTCATATAAATATTCGCGATTTTTTTACCGAAGGCAGAACGGCAGCGGGACCGATTGCGGTCCCCCCAGCGGGGCCAGCGGGGGTGGCGTCTACATTGGTAATATGACTCCTTTTTTATCATTCTTTGGTCATTTTAAGACTTAGAATTAAATATGGGACCAAATGGTCCAAGGAACTTAGAATAACGAACAAAGTTGAATATTTTAAAATTATTGTTTCTCTCTCTCTGAATTTTAGCACTTTAATATTTTGATAATTTTGACATTTGACAATGTGGCGATTTCAGCTGTTTTAAATAACTTGTTTTATATGTTATTGTTTCAATATCTCTTTATGTTTGACTTTATTTTAATAAATTATGTTAAGTTTTCGTTTACTGTGTTTTAACATGTTTAAATGTAGAACTCTTCCTCCAAAACCAAGGCCAACCGCTCGGGCCAAAGACCACTTAAACAATAGTGGTCTCCACGCTATCAATACGGCGGGGCTTAACAGTCGCCGCGCGTAATAAACTGGATGGCAGACGATGGTATATTCGTGAAAATAATGTTTTATTATATTCACGGATAAAGAAACGAACCTTAGAGCACAAAATTAACCTTCAATTCGTATGCAGTAAAAATCTATGTCTTTTTTATCAGGAATATAAGAGTCACATTGGTACTAATGAATAAACTATGTCGTTTAAACAGAGAGAAACCAGAAAATCTTCAACTTTGGGACATTATTATTAACTGGCTTTAGGTTATTTTATTTTTTTAAGGATCTAAATTTTTGGGTTTTTTTATAGACAATGGGTAATTTTGGATATATCGCTGTTTTAAGTTATATATTTGGTATTGATGTTTTTCAACAGATGTTTTATCTTTCTGGGCATAATTATTGGTTTTTTCTCAATGGGTACACTTTTTGGATATATACGGTAAATTTTGGTGTTGTTGATGTTTTTCTCATAGAGATGTTATTTTCTTTATAGGCAGACATCTAATATATATATATATATATAATATATATATATATATACATATTTTTCTAGGTTATGTTTTATGTTCATTTCAGAACTTGATTTTTTTGGATACATATAAGTTTATGAATTATTTTGGTGTTGCACAAATTTTGACAATTTCCAGCCAGATGATATTTAATTTTTTTTTACCTAGGTTATGATATTTTTTTTCTTCAGAATATTTGTAGAGTGTAGTAATGAAATTGATTTAGTATTTTCTTTTGTGTTGATTAAGGCAATATCTCATCTAATTGTACGTTAATAATGACATATTTTATTTCGTCTATCGGGAAGGCGTGGCACGATCACATGTACACATAAATCATTTCTGAAAGCATCACCACGAGAGATAAGCCCAAGGGATCATAGGTTGCTTTACACGCCACTAAATTGGATTTTTTTTGTCATATTGAACTTCTTATCCATAGAGAACCAAAGTTCTTATCATTTTTAGATATTTTTTTATGTGATATACATAGATTATTCCAAGGCATTTGACAGTATTGACAGGAAATCCTCATCCAGAAGCTAGAGAACATACTAGGCAGCTCAAGCAACGAATTAGGAACAATTAAATCATCCTTACCACAAACTACCTGACAATCAGTGATGGTATATCGATGTCGAGAAGTGTTACTCAAACAAGGGGGGTCCTACAAGGAGACCCGATGAGTCCCGTACTCTTAATGTAATGACGTCAGACATCGGAGAGACTATAGACACAAGAAATGTTAAGCTACTCATGTACGCAGACGACATGATCATCCTCTCTAGGAATCAAGGAGCTCTCCAAACAGCCATGGAGAACATTAGGACATGGGCACTTGAAAACTCGATGGAAATAAACAGCGCCAAGACAAAGGCAATGAAATTCAGGAAAGGAGGAAGGCTGGCTAATAAGGACCATCTTATATGCGGAAGTGAAACCCTAGAATTCGTATCAAGCTACAAATACTTGGGGTCACCTTACAAACAACTGGAACCGCTTTCTCACTTCATATACAGGATCGAGCAACAGCTGCAACGAAAGCCATGTACGATATCCCAAAACTCCAAAGACTATCCCTCTCAACTGCAATGAAACTCTTCAACCTTAAAGTAATGCCGGCCGCAACATACGGAATCCAGCTTATATGGAATTACTTGACAGTGAAAAATCTTAAGAACTGGAGAACGTTAAATCAAGGTTTCTCAAAAGAGCACTGTCAATTTCAAAATATACAAGAAATAGTTATGCCTATACAATAGCCCAGATCCTTCTTCATCGAAGATATCAGACACTGTTTCAGACTACCGGAAACGCAAGCATACAGAATCGTCATCGAGGAGAGACAGAACAAAGCCGCCCAGATACCGACAGAAATTATGGAAACAGACGCAATGAAAACAGAAACCTGGAAGCAACCGAATTTCGAACTTCGACACCTGTACACACGTTTCGCAGCCCATGGATTTCATGGGAATATATGCCTGAACAACATGTACCATGAACCCAAGGAGGACTGCATCTGTAAATTATGCAACTATCCATGTCCAAAATATCATCTAGCGAAGGGTAAAAACAGGACTCTGCCTCTAAACAATTTAATTAAAGACTGGTAAAAAGGTAAATTTAATTTGATGTACACATTATCATTTTTAGAAAAGGGTAATAAATTTAAGCAAACAAGATGGCGGACACCTCTTATACTTACGCCACTAATGCACTAAATGCGTTTGGTACTATGTAAACATTCATTTTTTTTATATATTCACGTAAAACACGATCTTGGATATCTTACTGAATCATGGATAGAGATAGGATACGAAAAATTAATTTATGGTTTATTAACTAGGTAGTTTGTTTTGTTAGGACAAAATGGAAGTGGCCGACGTATAGTATTTTTTTTCTCCAATTGGCAACAGAGCCATCTAACGGGGCTAGGTTAACCATTACAGCACTCCGTATGAAACTAACCCAAATCCATCTCAACCAATTAAAATTCTAATTATATTCGGGATAATAATCATTCCAAATAAAAAAAGACAAGACAAATAAATCGATTAATATTTAAGTCTCCATGTAACAACTCGTTCATCCACACTGGGACATTTGCACTAATGCTAATTAGGTAATTAATCTTGGCCACGTAAGGCTCAAGGAACCGCATGATAACTTGCAATGAATGATTTATATTGGGAAAATAAATTAACAATTATTCTAATAATAAGACTATACAAATTTAATTACAAAAAAGAATAGCCGAAAACTAGCAGGAAAATAGTTAGGGAGTTAGAAAACATAAAAATCAGAGGATTTGGAAATAAAGTAATAACAGTGAAAAATAAAGTAACATGTTCCCCCTATCGGAGATCTTGAGGTATCGGAAGCGTTAGGGCTCCTAATATTTTTAGACAATCGGCACTTAATGTCAGCGGGTTATCAGCCCTGCGTGACGGCCGCCCTTTCCCCAGAACAAGAGTCTGGTACTCATTTCAGTTAGAGGCTGAATCGACCCCAGGCCATAGTGCCACCAGAAGGTTTAGATTAGGTTAAAATCCTAAAAACACCGGGACTTGAACCCCCGACTTTTCGGCTTGTAGCGCAGTGCTTAACCAATATGCTAGTAGAATAAATATTCATACTAAATATATCAAAGAATTTTTAAACCCTATTAGAGTTAAACCGTCTACCGTGCGACATTGACAAGGCAGGGCATGAGGCAAATAATACCGATTTCGTTATCCTAGGATATTTTTATAGTAAAGGCGAGCACCGTATTATATTTAGGAACGTTTTTCAGTTAAAAATCGAGAGGTAAACAAAAAAAAATAGAAAGAACTAATAACTGAGTGGTTTAAAATTAATAATAATAAAACACACAATAAATTAATAATCAACACACGAAGTTCGGGTACAAATCGTATGTTCATAATAAAGACAATGGAAGAGATGGATGACAAATAATAATAATAATATTAGGGAACGTTCAAGAATATAGAAGTTTTCTGAATAATAAATATGAACTCACCAGCGTGGAAAAATGAAAACCGCCAACTTGAGAACATTTTATTTTGAGACACGTCTTTCCTACATGCACGACGACTGAGTGTCTATTAGGAGGTCACATAGCTGTAAAATTCAGCAAGGCTCTGGAATGTGTTTATTTTGGTGGAAGTTAGATTACCCACATAGATAAGGACTCCAAAACCGACTGCATTAGGAATATGAACAAAATTTATACTATTTGCATTTACAGGGAAATAATTTTTTTTTCTCTTGACATCAGAAAGCGTATTTTAAATAAATAACCACGTAAAGACCCATGACATTAACAGAAAATAAAAGTGGCATATATTAGCAATCAGAGGATTCTAGGTTTGAAAACCGAGAGAATGAACAGAGGGCATAGAGATTAGGAGAAATAAACGAGAACTCGAAGCATAGAGGGGAATGGAGAATTAACGAAATCAAAAAAATGATAACGCAACTAATGAGGGATGTAGATTCTAGTTTCGAAAACAAAGAGTATGGAAAAGAGGCATGGAAAGCTTAGGATGAATTAGAGATAAATCGAACAAAGCGGGGAATGGAGAATTTTTTGATTAACCTCTCATGCGGTGTTGAGAGATTTCCAACAATGCCGGCGGGCGCATTCTGTGAAAAATTTCGACTACAATGTGAGACGTTTCTAAATCATGAGTCAAGTAATCAAAGTAAAGTCAAGGAGGCTAGCGCAATTAAGGGAGGACTCGCTTGATCCGTAATTCAGATTAAGGTTTCGGAAACGGAAAGAATGGAAATTCTGTAATAAATAAGAGAGAGCTCGAGCAGAAAAGGGGAATGGAGATTTGGCACAAATCATAGAACTCCGCTAGTGAGAAGTACGGAGGGGAGGCAAAAACAAGATGCTTACAGAAGTGATAAAAGAAGGATAGACTGATGCTTACAGAAGTGATAAAAGGAAGATAGACTTATTCCCAGAAATATTTTTCTTTTAGGCTTTATCATGATTTTTTTTGGTGGAAATTAGGATACTTGAAAAACAGTGAGATGTTTTATCCGATCTAGTAGAAAAGTGAAATTTCAAAATGGGAACCCAGGGGTTACACAACTACTATTACTGAGTATGACACAACAATAATACACTCTGCAGGAAATGGTTCCTGCTGAGATGGACTGGTTTCGTAAAGTTTGGAGGGCCTAATGGCGCCTAGATTCTCTTATACTGCGAGCCTGTTCCATGTCAGTTAGGACTAGTGACCAGTCGAGTAGTAGACACACACACATATGGGATATGACATATTTCGAAAATAGATGGAAACTAGATCGCTTAAGACTCTTCATATTTAGGCCTACGAGGGATAATAAGAGGTTAGGCTGCAACTTAGGTCAATCTAGGCTAGGTAACATGAGAAGTACACAAGCACACACGAGATACAAGTTGGGAAGGACTAAGGACCCTTTTGGAGAGGCTTTGGCCCTCGACAATTTGGCGAGTTGCCTGAACACTTCGCCAACAAGCTAGGCAGGTGCAAGTCGGAAGGTGGGGCACCCCCGTTATGACATGATCTAGAGACAGAGAACTCCAAAATGATCTTGGGGCACTGGCCATAAAACCTTGCCGGCTTGGCACTGACGTTAGGGACCATATGGAACAGCATCGTTTAGGGAATGATAGGCATCGGAGTATTATAATAAAGGAAAACACAAATATTAAGGTAAATACAGAAATGAAAGATATAGGAAACGCAGAAACGAAAGCGAAACAAGAATCGAAGGAATCGATAGTACATAACGGCACCGGGTGACAGTAGGTGAGGTGAGCAAGATACGAACCACGTCACGGGAAATCGGATCAAATCCATCCCCACTGACGGAGCGAGGGTTGGTGACGCCACCATAGAGTGTGGATCAGGAAGGGCCAGGGCCACTTTAGACGGAATACATTCTCCGCCTTCATGTCGTGCCCGGTTTTTTCGCTGGCTCACCCGGCTTATCACAGGATAATTCTGGAGCGACAGAATTAGAGGGGGGTGTCAGGAAGGGCCAGGGCCACTTTAGACGGAGTGCATTCTCCGCCTTCATGTCGTGCCCGGCTCATTCGCTGGCTCACCCGGCTTTATTCGCGAGACAGGAATCGCGCAAGGGAGGGGGCAGGCATGACTAGGGCCACCGTTGGCATTAAGGGAAACGTTGCATAGCCCCATGCCTTCGAGGCTCGTAGCCCAGTCATGGTCTGGGGCCCCCCAAGAAGCGATGGCCAGGGACCATCCAGAGTAAATAATGATGCCAGGAAAACCGCGAAGAAAAAGTCGTACGCACACATAGAATATGGTCATAACGAAGGGACAAGGAATAATAGTCAGGGACGTCAGAAACGTTTTGACACTAGATGAAAATACTAAGGGAAACACATATATATATATATATATATATATATATATATATATATATATACGATTGTGCGATCGACGAGTAGAGCCAAGAGAGACAGATTGACCTAAGTAGGGATATTACATATCAAGAGAAGTTAAACACATTAGGTAGTACATACAAAGAGAGGTTAAACACATAAGGTACTACATGAAATTAGAGGTTAAACACATTAGGTAGGGAGATCTCAGAAATTAGAGGTTAAACACATAAGGTAGTACATGAAGGGAGATCACAGAGATAGGAGGTTAAACACTTAGGGAAGTGCATGAAATTAGAGGTTAAACGCATAAGGATAATACAAGAATTAGATGATAAACACATAGGTGTACATGAAAATGAGAGGTTAAGCACATAAGAAATACAAGAAACTAGAAATTAAACACATAGGATTGTACATGAACTTAGAGGTTAAACACATAGGTAAGATAGGGAATAAGTCTACACGTATGAGACCAGGAACTAACTCAAAAACGTAAATGGAAATTAAAAGGAAACTAAAGGATAAGAAATGACAAAGGGAGAGATTAAACCCATAGGTAAGATGGGGACCCAAGAATAAAGTCCACGCATAATCAGGGGTAATGGAAAAAAATTAAATAAAGAAATTTAAGAGAACAGATGTGATATTGCCGAACGAATTAGGAAGGACTTAAGGAAACAACACCATTTAGATTTTTTTAAATTAAGTTAACTCTGTAGGCTGTAGCACGGGATATCGACAGATAGATTAGAAACGAGAGAATTTAAGACGCAAAGACGCATTTTTATTAAGTTAACTCTGTAGGCTGTAACACGGGAAATCGACAGATAGATTAGAAACGAGAGAATTTAAGACGCAAAGACGCATTTTTATTAAGTCAACTCTGTAGGCTGTAACACGGGAAACCGACAGACAGATTAGAAGCGAGAGAATTTAAGATGCAAGACGCATCTCGGATTGAAGAAAGGAAATGCTCTCACAATCAGGACCTCGCGAGGGAATGATATACGGAATTCAGGTTACACAATCGTACTAAATAGTATTTACATCCTAAAGCCCTAGCGATTTATGTGTAGGCGAGCACACTCGATCGAACCCAGGACTCTAGAGACGGAAAGGCAAAATTGAAATTTTATCCAAACAATGGATAGTTGAAAACCAGCGGTAAAATACGGTGAGATACTGACAATTTTTGAACCTAGTAAAACCTGAATTGCAATAAGGGCGTAAATGATTCGTGAGAAATCATAAGACCAGAAACATAAGAGCATTTCTTTTTGCAACTTGAGGCTAGCTATAAAGGACAAATAGGAAAATGGGTGCACAAACCTAAACGATGCAATCTAAAGCCAGGACGTCTAATATGCAATGAAGTTAAATTAAAATAACCATTCTATGACCAGGAGTGATAAAGAGGATGCGGACCCATGTAGTACGGGATAGCACCAAACCCATAATCGATGTTGTAGTTATCCTCCCAAGTTTTAACAAATGCCATAAGATTGCAGCTTCACGCCTGGACCTGCGGCCACCACCACGACACTACAGCAAGAGGGCGCATCATAACGTTACAGGGACCAACCACACCCTGTACATCTGAGGACGAGGGCGCAGCATAACGTTACAAGGACCAACCACACCCTGTACATCTAAAGAACGCAGGGCAGCTGCCAGGACCATCTACACATCTCGTGACGGAGCATAAGATGGGTGAATGTCCAGACTCGCAACTAGCTAAGACCAACACCTCACTAGCAGTAAAGAACAAACCCAGGCAATTATAAAAAATAATGATAACTATCTCCAACGCCAACCTTGGCCTAACATCCTTCGTTCCAAATTTTTTTTCCTATAGATGAGTCAAGAAAACAAACTCCACGTCAAGATTAATTCCTATCAAACCTTTCACAAGTACTCCTTGGACCTAACTGGGTTTTGTTTAAAGAAACTAGGCATAAATAAATCAAAGGCCTACCTGGACCAACGGCAGCTGAAAATGAACAACGAACTCAAGCGTTAGAACATCGCATCCTCCATCGCGGCAAGCAGACACGAACCCTGACCTCCAAGCTAACCACAGCAGACACCACCGTTCGGATATTTTTTTAACAGTGATCCGGTTCGCGGAATAGAACCGTCAAAGTGAATAACAAAAAGAAACGAAATGTTGTTAAGTGCATCGGATATTGAATAACAGTGAAAGTGCATCGTTTCAAAAGAAACCCAAGAAGGTTAAACAAGGAAAAAGACGGAGACGAGAAGAATTTTTAGTGAAAATATTTTTATAGTCGATAGCTTTTGTTTCAGCAAACATTTTAGTGGAAAAATAAGATGATAACTATTCGTAAAATATCGGGTTAAAGCACGAAGGCATGCTATATTGTGATTTTTATTTTTTTTTAAGTATAGTGTTCTCACTAAGTAAACAGATCTTACCGATTTCGACGCAATTAAAGGTATCCGGGGCAATTTACAAGTAAAAGACGTTCTAACCTCTTAGGATGAGAACAAAATATTTGCAGGACAGATGGAATCGCCAATTGACGACGTCAGGTCAACTCCCCTTAAAGTTAAGTTAATAAGATAAATGTCAGGACCAACTCCGAGAGGTGAGAGACATCCTGTAAAAAAAAAAGACTTTCGGTTTTTCAACCCTACAGTCTTATTTAGGGGGGGGGAATTGCTATACAACACTAGGGCCTAACTGCAATAATAATAACATAATATAAAAAAGCGATAAAGGATAGGCACATATACATGTGTATTATATCAGGAAAATCAGGAAATAAGGAAAAATGATCCACACGGAAAAACATATTTGTTCATACGCATATAATATAAAAAACGCTAGTAAAAAGGCATATCTCTATATCCTGGATCTCTATATCCTGGATCAAAACCATGTCAAAAGATTCCAGAATTATTTGGTCAAGAATGATGGCCACATTAGATAAGATAAAGTGAAAGTAGAACAAGCTTTCCATTTTAACACAGATGAAGGTTTCAACTTTCCACACCCAAATTTCCCCAATTAGAAACTTAAAGTTTGTCGCGATTTTTTTACCGAAGGCAAGAACTTCAGCGGGACCGATTGCGGTCCCCCAGCGGGGCCAGCGGGGGTGGCGTCTACATTGGTAATATGACTCCTTTTTATCATTCTTTGGTCATTTTAAGACTTAGAATTAAATATGGGGCCAAATGGTCCAAGGAACTTAGAATAACGAACAAAGTTGAATATTTAAAATGATTGTTTCTCTCTCTCTCTCTGAATTTTAGCACTTTAATATTTTGATAATTTTGACATTTGACAATGTGGCGATTTCAGCTGTTTTAAATAACTTGTTTTATATGTTATTGTTTCAATATCTCTTTATGTTTGACTTTATTTTAATAAATTATGTTAAGTTTTCGTTTACTGTGTTTTAACATGTTTAAATGTAGAACTCTTCCTCCAAAACCAAGGCCAACCGCTCGGGCCAAAGACCACTTAAACAATAGTGGTCTCCACGCTATCAATACGGCGGGGCTTAACAGTCGCCGCGCGTAATATACTGTATGAGCCCCCTGTTATAAAATAGATTATCTGTTATCTATAGACAAAAATCAGGGCTCTCAATGGGAAACCCATTATCACCTTTCCTGGCAAATTTATTTATGAGCGATTTTGAATGTAAAATCACTAAAGCACATCCCACAATGTTTAAATGTTGGAGTAGGTATGTCGATGATATAATTTGTATTGTTAAAGAAAAACATGTAGAAGATTCCCTAAAACTATTAAATTTACAGAGTACAAACATTAAATTCACCAAAGAAATAGAAGACAATAAACAAATACCTTTTTTGGATCTTAAGTTGGTCAGAAACGAAGAAAAAAGGAAAATTGAATTCGGGATTCATAGAAAAGAAACTCATACAGAAATTTATAAAATCAACAGGGTTCAATCCAATTGGACATAAATTAGCAGCATTTAATAGTTTAACTCATAGATTGGTAAACTTACCCTTAAACGAAGAAGATTTCAAACATGAGAAAAACACATAATCAAAGTAGCAAGAGAAATGGGTTTGATGAAAAAATGGTACATAAAAGGATAGAAAGTATAAAAAACAAAAAATGAAAACAGAAGTAATCTTGAAAAAGAAGAACCACCTATGAAAAAATATAGGAAATTCACATATCACGCTTGGGTACATAATAAATTTCAAAATATATTTGAGAAGTTTAATATTAAATTAGCACCAAAAAATAACTACAGTTTAAATAAACTAATAAAAACCAACAAAAATGAAAAAACTGATAAAAATAAAAAGTCAGGAATATATCAAATTGAATGCATGGGTTGTGAAAATTAAATATATATATAGGGAAAACAAAAAGAAACCTAAAAATTAGAACCAAAGAACACATAAGAAATATTAAAAATGGAGAAATTGAAAAATCTGCAGTTGCTGCTCATGTTTGGTCTGAAAAACATAATATAAATTCAGACACTAAATTATTAAAACAGTTAGAAAATACAAAAGAGCTGACTATTTGGGAAAAAATTTATATTCAGAAGAACAGAAACAGAGTTATGAATTTTGATATTCCGATGGAGGGTGACCTTGTTTGGAGGTCCTTTGGCCAACCACAGGATGGAGCTGACATCGACATCCAGGTGGTGCAACATAATTCAACATAAATAAAACCAGTCTGGGAAAGCTGATGATAAAACAGAATTGTTTTGAAACATGTCCAAGAACAAATCAACATTAATATTGAGGTAAGATGTCCAGACCAAAAATAATATAATTAGGAAACAAAGTCTAGATATTTTTAATTAGTTATTTAAATAGTCTTAATATTATAGGAAATAAACTCTCATATTATAGGAAATATTAATTTTAGTTTGGAATTCAGATTCATGTAGTAACAATATACAGTTAGGAATTTGGTTCTGGAAACATCCAGAACAAAAATGTAGCCTTAGGCTGAGAAAGTCGGGTTTTCACATTAATTTGGAATGTGAAAGCAGAGGAAAACAGAAACATTTCCCACATCCCAAAGACAGTCATAACCAGTACTGTTAGGGCATAGAACTTGCTATGTTTAGAGAGGGAGAGAGAGGACGAAAGTGGGTTGAACATCAGGCCTCAGAATAGATTTTACAGTTAAGGGCTTCAGATGGAGACATAAATGGTGGTCAGGGGATGAACTGATGGTCTGTTGAAGCATAGAGCTGCAGGAGGTAAGTCTGCAATATGTATTCTTAATAGGATTTTGGGTTTTTTTAAAGGAACCCAATATGGGTTTTAATACTAGATCTTATTATAGCTTGTGGATAGAAACCAATTGAAGTAGAAATAAAAGTAAGATAAAGTTACGAAAATGATACGAGTAAGTCAGGTCATGTGGCAGAGTTTCAACCTATGACAGCAAAGTTCTCTCTTTCTGTACCAAAGATTAGATAATAAGATAAGTTAGGCTAGTGTAATTGTCTGTAATTATATATAAATTTGTTACTTATCGTTTTAAATATGGTATATT
>JASPKZ010010454.1:0-21868 GCA_030220185.1 Diploptera punctata
ATTAGAGTGGTTCATCACAATGATAGATTTGTGTCTTTCGATTTTGTTTCATTGTTTCCCAAATTTCCACTAGGAAAAATGTTCATATTTTTGGAACAATGGTTGAGTTCTTTGGATTTAAATAAGGAGAAATAGAAGAAACATTAGCTTACAAAATTGTATTGAAAACTCCTATTTACTTTAACGGTAAATTTTAAAACAAGTTACGGGGTTATCTATGGGAAAAAATCCTCTTTCGCCTTTTGGCTAATGTATATATGAGATTACTTTGAGTGCCATACACCAAGGCTTACCAATGGATTTCAAGAGTTGGTACAGATTTTGATGATATTTTTTCGATAATAAATTAAACATGTTGGAGATGCGTTGAAATTATTAATCTAAAGAAGATCAATTAATTTCCATAGAATCAGAAATTGAAAAAAAAAAATTTTTGTAGTTATACATAATTAGGAATGAAAAAAACTCAAAAATGATTTGATATAGATAGAGAAGGGTACACATACTGTAATTTATTAAACAACGGGTTTCAATCCACTGGCACATAAATGCAATTTAATAGTACCCTTATATAGATAATAAAGGTCCATTAAAAGGAGAAAATTTAAGAAAGAATATGAAAACATCGAAATATAGCCGATTAAATGTTTAAAAAGGATATATATCTACAATTAAAGAAATCAGAAGAGAAAAACAAACTTAAGAATGCCTACCCCTACAAATGGTTAGTAACGAAAAGAGAATTTCAAGAAAAATTAACAATCCATAGTACATGGGAAATTTCAAAAACTATTTGACAAAACCAGATTACTTTGGCACCAATAAACTAAATTTAGTCGGTGAAAAAACTTTTAAATACCAATAAAAAAAGCAACATCCCAGACAGTAAGATCTGGAAATTATCAAATAATTGTAATGATGTGCAAAGTCTACATAGGAAAAACAAAGGAATTAGAAACACGCAACAAAGAACATTTTAGAAATATTAAAATTGTGAAATTGAAAAATCAGCAATTGCTGCACATAGTTTACTAGAACATCATAAATTGAAAAAGAAGCGAAAATTTTAAAAAGTTACATATAACCGTTGGAATGACAATGTGGGAATTGATTTCATTCAGAAGAATAAATATCGTCTATAAATTTCGATATTACGGTGGTAAAATTTAATTACAAATTTATCCAAAAACCAAAGAAAGATGGCAGCACAAGAGGTGATGTCACTAAAAATCAACATCACGAAATTTCATCAATGGACGCCATGACTGATGAAGGAAATGATTATGTCTGAAACCTCGTATCAAAGAAGTTTGAAAATGTATGAGGTGAGTCAATTAAAATATGTTCTCCATTCATTATTAATGATATAACCTCATAATGTTTACTTCCCGATATTAATTTAAATATAACTAAAGTCAGATTAGTTACACTATTTATAACTCAAGAACGGCTGGACCGATTTTTATGATCTTTGATTTGTTGGATTTGTTTCTGCCCCGAATAGCAGATAACTATTAAAATATCAGAAAAAAATTAACGTAAAAATATTTAAAGGCGATACGAACGTTTCCGGGCCAGCTAGTAGCTTATATATTAATAAAGTTTAAAAATGCATACAGGTTACAAACATAAATTTTTTTTACGTAATAATTAATTCAATAAGATTATACACACTTTTTTTTTCAAATTAATAAAATTATTCATTGGACTTAGCACTTAGCTATCAGTCATGTCTGGTCAATCATATCTCATTGTCCTTCATGAAGATTTTTGAAATTAATTGACTGCCTTATTTCTTGTTTTACAGCCAACGAAATTACTCCCAAACATCCATTTTTTTGAGTTTCATCATATTTATTGAGAAGAGTACAGATCACTTAATATGTTTTGATTTATTACGGGTACTATCCATCCATAGTAATTCTGCCGAGAACGCACAGGTCCTTCACTGCAATCATAGCATTTTCATGCGATAGCTTGCAGCTTTATAGGGAATTGTAGGTGTGGTACCTTTCCGTTGCTTTCCACATCGGTGTGAAGGATAGTGATGATGATAATGATACGGATGATGATGATGATGATTGGGCCATATGATTTCCTGGGGGGATCGTTTGGGCCCATTAAAGTTTTCCAAGACATTTGTCTTACAGGTGAGGAAAAATCCTGATAAAAACCCTCACCCAGAAAAACTGGCCCCGACCGAGGATTGAAACATGGGCCTGCGGTGGACAAGGCAGCACGCTACCTTGAGATCACAGCGGTGGACATGGTTTACTATGTAGTTATTTATTAATTACAGTTTTGGAAAATGACCACTCAACAGAACTGACCAGACAGGGAATACCATATACAAAAAGTACATTGTAATAAGGTTCTAAAAGCTAGATGCCATTGAATATTATGTTTCACAATTAAAAGCCTTAAGTTGTACATAGATTTCTTAACACATATTTGTTACTAAACAAATCACTTCTATCAGAATCAGTATCCCTACTAAGTTGTGTGAAGTATCTATGCCTTTTTTAAATTTCATCTTCTACGAGAGGAATTATGTTGCCAGGAAATAAAATAAAAATAGTTTTAAAAAACTAAAAGAACACGCTTTATTAGAAAACTAAAAAATGAAAAATAATTTTAATTTCCAATACACTTGGGATAAAATTAAAGTGGTCTACAAAAAAATCATCTCCAACACATATAGAATAAAACTAGAGTTATCAACAAAAAGAAAATAATTTTACCATCAAAAGCGTGGGGTGCTCTATATCAATTAATATATTGATAATAAACAGATATTGGTAAAAGTAAGCTCTCTAAGAAGAAAAATGTAAACATCATAAAAAGCAACCCCATGCTTTGTGATGGTAAAAATATTTTCTTTTTGTTGATAACTCTAGTTTTATTCTATATGTGTTGGAGATGATTTTATCCCAAGCGTATTGGAAATTAAATTATTTTTCATTTTTTAGTTTTCTAATAAAGCGTGTTCTTTTAGTTTTTTTATAAACTATTATTTATTTTTTATTTTTTAGTTTTAATATTTTAACAGAATAAGATAAAAATGTAATATCTTTAAATTTGATACTATTGTAGTATGAGCTAAAAGTAATACTCTTCTATAAAAAAAACCCTCCCAGCCGGATTTGAACCAGCGATGTATGGATTACTGAAATTATATACCACTAAGAGTTCACTGCTCTACCAACTGAGCTCTAACAACGATTCACTAAAAATAAGTCGAGCAAGTCCGCAACCTATTATACCAGTTTTCATTTTTTTGATTTTCGGATGATTCTGGCCAGGATTTTAGAAACAAAATATGAAATTATTGTATTGTCATGGGTCTACACGTATACAAAGTTTCAAGTCGATCCAATGTTTCTAAGTGGGTGAAAATTGCGTTGAAAGATTCTGTTACATTGATACAAAAACACTTTTTTTGATTTTTTGATGATTATGGCCAGGATTTTAGAAACTAAATATGAAATTATTGTATTGTCACGGGCCCTCTACAAGTATACAAAGTTTCAAATCGATCCAATGTTTCTAAGTGGGTGAAAATTGCGTTGAAAGATTCCGTTACATTGATACAAAAACACTTTTTTTGATTTTCTGATGATTATGGCCAGGATTTTAGAAAATAAATATGAAATTATTGTATTGTACCGGGTCCTCTACAAGTATACAAAGTTTCAAGTCGATCCAATGATTTTAAGTGGGGGAAAATCGCATTGAAAGATTCCGTTACATATATAGATAGATAGATACAGGTCAAGCTAATATAAAGCGTGTAAAAAGAGAATTTATATACTACAGCATTATGTATTGATTTTGTAACTAAGAATTAATTATGTCAAACAGTTTAATACAGATATTAATTCTAAAATTTGATTTACTATCATTGAGATAACTATCTTTTATGCACCCATCAAAAAATTGTTTTACCTTTAGTATCTTTGTATCTAAATTATTAATAAAGTCCACTGCTGTGGTTCTCGAGGTAGCGTGCTGCCTTGTCACAGTGGGCCCGGGTTCAATCCCTGGTCGGGACAAGTTTCCAGGGTGATAGTTTT
The DNA here is from genome assembly GCA_030220185.1 of Diploptera punctata. Classification (NCBI taxonomy): domain Eukaryota; kingdom Metazoa; phylum Arthropoda; class Insecta; order Blattodea; family Blaberidae; genus Diploptera; species Diploptera punctata. The sequence goes on from JASPKZ010010454.1 coordinate 4,074, forward strand.
TTCAGGTTTTTTCCTCACCTGTAAGATAAATGTTAGGAAACTTTAAGGCCCAAACGGTCCCCAAAACATCATCTGGCCATCATTATCATCATTAACATATTCAGTAAGTTTATGATTAAGGCCTTTCCTGGTACACATTACTATCATCACCTATCAAATATCATTGGGACTTCATCCGGGCACCCCAACCTCAGAAGTGGGCTACAGTAGCACCATGCCAGGAGAGAATACCAGTATATCGAAATGGACAGTGTGCTATGACATTGAATAAAAAAATATATTAATAAATAAGGGGAGTCTGTAGTAACTTACCTCGTAAAAGTTGAGTTATTGTAGGACATGTTTCAAAACAGTTCTGTTTATCTTCAGCTTGTCCAGACTAACTCTTGGCTCGGTCTAAGGACTTGTGGACCATCTGTGAGATTACCAGTGGTTGAGTATCCTGGTACTAAAAGGCTCCCACTGTGGAGCCTGTTCTGCTGGCAGGCTCATTGCTGGTCCCACAACGGCTGCAGAACATGTTCCTGGCTGCCTACAGAGGAAACATCAGTGGATCTTGAGCAATAGTAGTGCTTAGTAGTCTTCTCGGCTAAGTTCAATGTACTTGTGAACCAACTGTGAGGTCGCCAGGAGATGAGCTTACTGGTACTAAACTATGCAGCTCCATCGGCCGTGCCCTGGTCTGCCAGCCAGGGATCCATCCTGTCCACTGCTGTGAGACTAGAGATGTTAGTATGCCAGGTCACTCACAAATGGTCCACAAGTCAGCCTTGGACAAGAGGACAAATATTTCACTGATCGTTTCCCCAATCTGCCCCCTGGGGACTATTCCTTTTGCGTTATGAGACCAGTGAGGAGTTGGCACAGGGCCTTCATAAGGGAGATAAACTATGGGTCTCATATCATTGTTTTCTATCTATCTACATTGGCGTTACAACCCAATGTTGGGCCTTAGCCTCTCCTTTGTTAGGAGTTACTAGACCAAGTTAATTTAATTATGCTTATTTCCCTAAAGATGTCATGAATGGTATGCATTAACATACCGATCCAATGAGACATCTAGTAGATAACTAAGGTATTACTAGGATGAAGGAGGTGGGTAAATTTTGCTTAGAGGTATCTTTATTCAGTTTAAGGATCTTTTATGAGCCTTGAAAATCTTCAGACTTGGGACCCATGGCTTTAAAATCCCTCCTGGAGGACTTACTCCTTGGATTTTTCTATCTTAAAAAAATCATTGACCCAGGCCGGGTTTGAAGCTGTGACTCTCGAGACCAGATATAAGGAACATAACCACATACTTCAGCTGACATATCATTGTTTTATGGTACATTAAAGCACTTCAAACCTAAATAAAGAGACCTAAATAATATTTTGTTGACTTTTCATGTTCAAATGACCCAATATGTTAAAGAAGGCAGTTACATAAAGTACTATTTACCTATTGTTTATTTTATATTATTTCACTCACCTCATACTTCAATGAAGTATGAGATGAGTGAAATAATATAAAATAAACAATATTAAAAAACCTCATAGTGTTATTTCCTATCTACATAACTTAATACTATTTACCTACTAACAAAACATATCACACCTTGGGAATAAGATGGCCACAAGTGTAAAAAGTTTAGTTCCGAGTTATTAACAATTAAAGTTTTAAAAATGTATAATACATTCAATTTTTGATATGGACACAATTGTATTCTGTCTCCATTTTCTTGCACATGACTTGTGGTCATAAAGAAATAAATTTATAACAATTTTTTCTAACAGATAGTAGTCTTAACTCAATTTATGACATTTTTACACTTGTGGCCCTCTTCTTCCCAAGGTGCGATACATAAATAATCATAACATTTATGTTGGAATTGGATAAGAGCAGTTGGTGAGGATTTGATTTCCACATTGTAAGGAGATAAACATTTACCTCTTATCTTTCAGGACTCTTATTTAAATTCATATAATGATATTTGTAAATATGTTGTAGCTTTTACCAGATGCGAGTGCAGAGTTTCATGTAGCAGCCAGTTCTACTTTCCTTACAATCCTGGAGAAAAAATTGGTCCATCCTCGGACATTCACGCAGACGTTCCTTCAAAGCATTTTGTCTTCCATAGATAGCAGAGATCCAGGTACTTAAATTAATTTTGTTCTTGTTATATGTCATTGCATTAATTGATTAACAGAGTAAGAAATTCATTTATGTTTTTACTTAAATTAACACTCAAACGGGGACTGGAACCTGAGAACTTGAACTTGAATCAGAGATCCAGGATTCAAGTCCCAGTTTGAGTGTTAATTTTTCTTTCTTAAATTAAATTCATTCAGTGTTTAAAAATTTTATAAAATCTCAGAAGATAATAATAGATAACTCAGATGGAAAGATTTCATCCTGGACAGCAGAGGGGTGGAGTTTTGTGCCTATATAGGCCCTGGAGTTCACTGAGTGCAGTTTAAATTGATTAAAAATTCTGTGTGTTTGATCATATAGTGTATAGAAATTGTTTTGTTAGCTATGGATATATATGAATCTTTACATCCACATTATCCATGGATCTTTATTGGTTCATTAGGGAATGTTTTCCATCTCTGAAGATGATATATGTAAGTCAACTAAGACTTAATGAAAAATTGAACCAAGTTATCCTATTCATATGACATTATGAGTTTCTTAATTCAATTATATTGCGTTTAACATCCAATTTTCAACAGTTTCATACATAGATTATTAAATGTTCCAATCACATTTTGAACATAGCTAATTTAAATGGTTTTGGAAAGGAAATAATTATAAATAAACTAAAGAAATTCAGACAACAAAAAAGATTAAAAGAATACACCAGTAGCATGCGGTGGTCAGAGCAATTACCCCAGCTGATGATGAGAAAATGTGACTTATAGTTTATAAAAAACTTTCATTCCAAATTACTCAGTTTATAAATGGCATGATACTAAAATGCCTTGTAATTTTTTTTCTTTAGATCTGGTAAATCCGGAGTTGGCCTATCTTGTTGTATGAGGTCATTTTTCTTGTTGAAAGGTCTGCTGCACGAAAATGGTCTTGTTTGTAAATTATACAGTCATTTACACTCAGTTTTACTAAATTCACAAATCACATTCATCAGTAACTTGTAAAAATGTAATAATAATGCGTTTGAATGAACTCAGTGTCAATATTAAATTCAACTGTTGCTTTCCACAAATAATATATACATGTTCATAATAATCCAATTGTTGTTATTCAGTTATACAATATAAATAAAGCTTCTTAAATTAACAGGATGCTATAGCTGACAAAACGTACTGCATAATTTTATTTATTTATTTTTTGTATCTTGTAAAAATGTAACTAGCACAAATTAAATATTGTGACACTGTCTCTGGTATTTGTAATTCCGGTTCTGAACACCAGATTGTGCCACTATAGCCTTGATTTTTCTTCTAGGTTATTTATCCTTAAATAAGCACAATGAATTTATTTAAAATTTCACCAAACACTTTATTTAACTCTTCAATGATCAGCAAACTTCTATTTACAATTACAATTTCCAAAATAATCTTCTTTTACTTGTTATCTGAGTTAGAGCAATTTTCCACTCACTGATAAATCAATTCTCCACAACTGATCATCCACTGTTTACCACATGACTCGCTCTCACAGACTGACTACTATCGCTGGCGTCTAACACAAAACTAACTCGCCGGCCTGCCTCTGCTCTTTTATATATACCCAGAGGAAATTTTCAGAAACAGCTTCTAGGCAGTTCAAAGCCCAGAATCCTCTAGCATGGATCTTTCTCCAAGGGGAACGGGATGTACTGGTAGAATCGTACTGCCCCTTGTAAAAAAAAAACACACCTCCAGACAACTTCCACTGGCCTTCAGGCAATCTCACTTGCCAGGGGCGACTCACCCATGCAATTCAAACATTGCTGGACACGACTACGTAATAATATTATTACATTATAGAGACAATGTTATTTTGAAAAATTCTATTATTAAGGACCTGGTACTTCCCAAATCAGCCAGTCATGGTTTTGTTTTCATCAAATGTATTTTTATATTTTGCAAAGATAAATATACGCCTAGACGGGTTTGAACCCAGGACCTTTGACTCTCTATGTCAGTGCTCTTCTATCTGAGCTACCTAGGCCTCCAATCTAAACGCGTATTTTTCTCTTACACATAGTTAATTTGTCCATCATTAAGATGTTTAAAAATGAATAATATTAACATTAAAAGAAGCACTACTGGCTTTATAAGTAATGTTTAAATTCCCAATAAAAAAGTCTTCGTAATAAAGAAGCCGCCATTTGCAAAAATCGTAGCAATGGCTCGTAGCATTTGGGGTTAGGGAATTAACTATGTGTAAGAGAAAAATACGCGTTTAGATTGGAGGCCTAGGTAGCTCAGATGGAAGAGCATTGACTTAGAGAGTCAAAGGTCCTGGATTCAAACCCCGGTCTAGGCGTATATTTTTCTTTTCAAATATAATTTGTCCATCATTAAGATGTTTAAAAACGAATAATATTAAAAATTATTCTTATTCAAGTTGTGACGTTAACTGGGTACAGCTAGCTAGTATTCAATAAAAAAGTCAATGGAAGAATGGAATAAGACTCAAACTTCATCTAGTGGATTATCACTGGACGTAGCAGGCAGTGATGCAATTTGCTTGCACCAGGCTTGCACTGATTCATCTGTAGCGCAATAGCTGATGTTGGTGGGGATAACATAGAGGAAACACTTTCATGTGTTTCTCTTTGGAGATAATGTGAATATGCAGATGGCTTTGTCAAACCGAATGTGATACATGTCTGCAGGTGCGGTGGGAATTTTGAATTTTTATGTTTACACACAATTGATTTGAATGGAATTTGGCAAATATTTTTTTTTAATTCAAAATTATTCATATTCCAATTACCCCAGCAGTGCTGGGGTAGCTGGGGTTAAATGCATGCCACTGGAATACACCACCCTGCAATCTGAATCAAAGAAAAGAAAACAATTAAAGAAAATTACTTATCTGAAATACATAACAAATTTTAAAACATTTTCAAGAAATTCAATATTACATTGGCACCGATAAATAAATTTATCTTTGGTAATATATTAATAACCAATATGAAATTGATAGTAAAAAATCTGAAATTTATCTAATTAGTTGTGAAGACTGCAATAAAGTGTACATAGGAATAATAACTCAAATTAATTAAACAAAAAGGAATTTGGACACTCACACAAAGGAACACTTTAGAAATATTAAAAATAGTGAAATTGAAAAATCAGCTATTACGGCACATAGTTTGTTGGAGAGTCATAAAATTGAAAAAGTGGCTAATCTTCTAAAACATTTGGAAAACCTTTAGAATTGACAGTTTGGGAGAAGTTATATATTCAGAAGAACAAATTTAGATCCATGAATTTTGAAATTCGCAATGATCAGGACCTGATTTCACAGTTCATCAAATGAACACCAGATGGCAACATTATAGATGAAGATTCCAATGAAAATCTGGTAGTCATAATATCGGCTGAAGATGAGAGGGATATCCTCTTGAAAACTGCAGTTCCCGTGTTAAAAAAACCATGAAATATGAGGTAAGATAAGAATATGACTTATTCATTGAGTTATCCTACGTTCCAGGATTGAAGATTGTGATTGGTATATTGTTACTTTTTTCTTCAAAGTTTTAACATCTGTTGAAGATGACTTCTTTAGTAGCATTTGAGCATCTTGGAGCCATCCTAATCCAGAATGTTAATGATTGTATGTCCACTGCTGTGGTCTCAAGGTAGTGTGCTGCCTTGTCATGCAGCAGGCCCGGGTTTGATCTCAGTCAGGACAAGTTTCCTGGCTGAGGTTTTTTCAGGTTTTTCTTCACCTGTAAGACAAATGTCAGTCCCCGAACATCATATAGCCATCATTTCCGATTGAGGGTCTTTCCACTTTTCAGCGGTTGCCCTTTTACCAGCCGGCTGCTGGCCCTTCACATCCACATGTGTCAATCACAGAGGTAGATGATCAACAGCCAGTGATGGGGTGACATGTGGTTAGCATGTCGAGTCCCCCAGCCGTTATAGCTGGTTCCTCAACCTGGAGCTGCTACTTATTGTAGCTACCCAATTGCCTCATGATGCTGGGTGGGCACTGGTCCCATACTGGCCGAAATACCATGAGAAAATTTCTTCCCCCATGGAGACTCGAACCAGCGCAAGTCCCGTAGCTCTGCGCCAAGACTTCCTACCTTAACCGCTCGGCTACGGCGTGGGACATATAGCCATCATAATCATCATGTTGCCTTAGATTAAAATTTAGGATTAAGGATTCTCATGACACACAGCTATCTTAATTGCCCATTGTATCATTGGAACAGTATAACCCTGCCTTCCAGGCGTCCCAACCTCAGAAGTGGGTTACATTTACAGCAATGCCAGAAGAGAATACCAGAAATATTGAAATGACAACCTGGGGCATTGAATAGAAGAAGTGACTATTTCTGAGGAAGCCATCAGCAGGTGATGAAACTTAGAGGGAAATGACAATTTATCAACTATATATTTATTTAAATAAAACTTGGTTTTATTTTTATTTAATTAAATATGGATTTTCATCAAATAAACACAAGAAAAGAGAAAAAAACACTTGCATTATCACTGTTTTATTTCTTGATACTTAATATAGGGACCAAGCATTTTTGGATCCGTAGTAACATATTCTTTTTTCTTTCTATACAATTGAGGAACTGTACTTTTGCACAGTATTTTCATTACACCCTGATTTGAGAGAAAATCTAAAAGGAATACAAGAATGAAATTGGTGTTCTGAGAAGCTATATCAACAAGTTTGGTTATAAAAATATAATTCTGTCTCTTTGCAGTGGTGGCTCGTGCATGGCTTGAAACATTACTTGATGTGATAGATCTGTTACCTGCCAGTGTTGTCAAGTCTGATGTAAGTATTTTCTAATATATACAAGCCATATCACAACTCAAACAAATAATTATTTATATTGCTTTGATTATTATAAAAGTTATAACATTTAATTAAAATTAAAGAGAGAATATTTAAAATTATATTTATTTATGAGGTGGAATGTATAGCTTTTGAAAAAAATGATGGTGCAATCTTGATGATGGAAAGTTAAAGTTTTGACGAGCAATTTATGTCAGTATGTTGTTACATGTGCTGTTGCCTTTGAGTTCAAATTGGGGGGTATAAGTCTTTCTTTATGCAGTGCTCGCATTGTTCACTTGGTGGAGCAGTTGGTAAGATGCTCTTTTATGACAAAGTGGACCCACATTTGATTCTGGTCAGGAAGAATTTTTTTTTTTTAAATAATGTCGTTAATTTTAATAATGCATACACATTACCAGACTAAGTAAATAAGTTTGTTCATATAGGGAAATAAATAAATTAAAGCAAACAGGTCATATCTAAAATTAATTATGGTTGTAACATCTCATTACTTCATTAAAAAACACAAGGCATAACAAGATTGTTTATTTCCACAACTAATGCAAAATTTGTCTGATTAATTTAAATTAAGTGAAGTCAATATCCAATTTAAATATACATGTAAATCCTGGAGAATTGCATCACTTCATATGGACTTTTTCCAGCAGGTACAGTTGTGGTCTAGTGGAGGGAACGCATGTTTCTCATGCATGAGATCGCGTATTCGATCCTGCTTTCATGCTTTTTTTCTCTCTCTCTTATCCTTATTTCAATTCATTTTGTTTGTTTCCTTTTATTTGTTTTATTTATAGCATTTACTGCACTACTTATTTACATAACATTATTTTCCCTTGCACGACATACAAGGAAATAGAACGGATTTTACTTTCTCAAATAGTTGTGCACTTGTGAACTAAGTAGCTGACCTCTGATTATGCACAGTGGCTTTGTTCTGGGACTTACAAATTATCTGTGTGCCATCAATTGTTTCAAAGGCTGTACATTTTTTATTTATATTTGTTAATATCTTGTGGAATTTGTATTACTCCATTCCAAAACTCCATGGTGTAACAAGCCTGGAAGGACCTTGGTCTATGAGCTGCTGCTAGTTTCATATCCACATGTTTTAATCACAAAAGTGAATGATCATCCAGCCATATAAGAATGATATGTGGTCAGCCTGATGGATCCCCAGCCATTATAGCTGGTTTACTCAAGCTGGAGCCTCTATTATTGTAGCTATCCAAATTCCTCATGATCTGGGTGGGCATTGATCCCATATTGGCTGAAATTCCATGAGGAATTTTTTTTCTTCATGGCGACTAGAATCAGCACAAGTTCCATGGCTCTGTACCTAGGCATGATACTTTAAGCCTCTCGGCTATGGCATAGATCATTTACACTACTACTATTTTAACTTATTCTTTTTTTTTCTATTCATAGATTTTGCCTATTGCAATTGCCAAAGGTCAAATTGCTCAGCCAGTCTCTTCACGTCTTAAAGCCTGTAAATTGCTTGGGAAAATTACAACAAAATTTGAACCTTACTTGTAAGTAAAACATCAAGTTAATGAATATTTTTAAACTGAAATAATTTCCATTCTCTGATACCAAGACATTATAGGAACATTGTTAAAAAATATTTATTTTTGTTGTATTTAGGGTGAAAAAGGAGGCATTACCATTAATACACTCGCTTTGTCAAGATATCAATTATGAAGTGCGAGCCTGTATCTGCTCCCAGTTCCACTACTTTGCGAAGGCTCTCGATCCAGAGACAGTGCAGCCAGCTCTCTTGCCAATACTTGTGGAACTGGCAAGTGATGAAGAAAGCTTGGTCCGTTTACATGCTGTTGAAACCATTGTTAACATGCTTCCTCATTTACAAGCTGGTTAGTTTAATTTTGTATTTTATATCTTTTATATAATTTTTATAGAACTCATCTTAACACTGGATATAACGCCTATGGAATGTCCCATATTATATTTCTACAATGAATGATAAAAAAAAAGTTAAATGAAAATATAGTTCTAACAATAAAAATCAATAAATAAGTTAGTCTGTTGTCATCTTACCTCATATTGGTTGTTTTTGTAGTTGTTGACAATAGACTGAACTTATATATTAAGTAGAACCTCTATATATTTAATTTTAGGAAGTTATATTTTGAGGTTATTTTAATTATATTATTTTTGGTCTGGACATCTTACCTCAATATTAATGTTGATTTGTTCTTGGACATGTTTCAAAACAAAACCAGTCTGGGAAAGCTGAAGATAAAACAGAGAATTGTTTTGAAACATGTCCAAGAACAAATCAACATTAATATTGAGGTAAGATGTCCAGGACCAAAAATAATATAATTAGAACCTCTATATGTTATGTCATATTCTATTTTCATAATAAAAAACCAACATAATACATTACACAAACACTTAAAACTTACAGTTATCCTAGACTTACTCTATACACAATAAAAAATACACATCACCTACAAAAGATGGTTAGCAGAAGTGATAGGAAAATTGAAAATAGATTATATTCCACTTAGTGCGGAACTCAAAAACACAAAAATTTCAGTGGTCAAGGAATACATGCATGCACATTAACATGTTGAAATTATTAAGTTATGTAGGTAGGAAATAACACTGTGGTTTAGGCCAAACAGTTTGGGATAACCTGGAAAAAAACTTCTATAACCAACTTAACCTCAAAATGAAGAAGAAAATTGATGTACTAAAGAAAAAGATAATAATTTAAAACCTGAGTTAAATAAATTGAAGAAAAGTAAAAATACAAAAAATAAAACCACTATTTAGGGGGGGATAAAGAAACTGAGAAAAAAACGTAATTAACCTATCATCGGAAACCTTTACAGAAAGGGAAATATCTATTTTGGACAAGGGATTGAAAACATACATTACTCTAACAATTTAGAAGATTACATAGCTGATGTTGAAATTGCTATCAATGACATGAATATTATGAAGAACAAACAATAATCAGAAAAGAATGTGGAGAAGTTATTGAAAAAATTAAAAACACAAGTATAGCAAACCAATGCAAAACAAACATGAAGAAAGTTAACAATAAAAATGTTGTTTTATCAAAATCAGACAAAGGGAATAATTTAGTAAATTTGGATAAAGAAGGTTACAATGATAGGATGAAGAATTTATTAAAGGGAGAAGAATATGAAGAATTAAAAACAAATCCCCTTGCAAAAAAAATTAAGGAAGTTGAAACCAGCCTAAAATCAATTAAAAAAATTGTGACACAAAAGGAGAAGTTTAAATTAAAAATACCAAATCCCAGAAACCCCAACATTCATGGTCTTCCTAAAATCCATAAGGACGGAAAGAAGATGAGACCTATCATCAACAATATCAACTCACCGACATATAACATATCCAAATGGTTAAGCAATAAATTTTAAGGTATGAAAAAATTTGAAAATTTAGCAGTAGAAAATTCTTACCAACTAGTGGAAGAATTAGAAAATGTAGAAGTAGAACCATCAGAAAGATTGGTCTCATTTGACGTCACTTCATTGTTCACAAACACCCCGACTGACATAACTTTGAACATTTTAGAAAAATGGTTGAAAGAAAACGAAGTAGATGATGATAGCATTAAAGAATACATAAGATTAACAAAATTATGCTTAAATCAAATGTTCTTCACATTTAGAGGAAAAGTACTTTAGACAAAAGATCAGGACTTGCAATGGGAAATTCATTGTCACCATTCTTGGCAAATATGTTTATGGGAACTTTGAATGTCATGTAACCAAAGCATACCCTCTGATGTTTAAATTTTGGAGAAAGATATGTAGATGATATCATAGCAATAATAAAACAGAAACAATTAGAAGAAGCCATTAAACTGTTAAATATTCAAATAAAACAATCAAATTTACAATGGAAGTAGAAAATAATCATCATGAAATACCATTTTTAGACCTTAAATTGATCAGGAATGAAGAAAAAAAGAAAATAGAATTTGGAATGTACAGAAAATAAACTCATATTGATAATTATATATAAAGCTACAGGATTTAACCATTTTTCACATAAACTGGTAGTATTTAATAGTTTAACACACAGACTTGTGAACGTTCCCATGTGCAAAGAAAATTACAATAAAGAGAAAAAACACATCATCAAAAAATTGCAAAGGATAATGGATTTCAAGAAAAGATGATACACAAGAAAATAAATAAATTTAAGGAACAAAAAATGATTAATGAAGTACTCTTCACACAGATAAAGATATTGGTAAAAAATCAAGAAGTTCACATACCACCCTTTAGTATTTGACAAGTTTCAGAAAATCTTCAACAAATTCAACATTAAATTAGCACCGAAAAATGATTACAGTTTAGGTAATTTAATAAAAACCAACAAAAATGAAAGGATTGAAGACTGCAAAAAAATCGGGAATTTATCAAATTAATTGTAAAGATTGTTACGCGAGCGCGTCTGTTATGCCCCTGCGTATTGGTAGCGTAGTTCCCTATTGTTTTAGGTTGACTTTGGCCCGAGCGGTTGGCCTTGATTTTGGAGGAAAAGTTCTACAATTACATAATAAACCACAGTAAACGAGAAATAACATTATTTATTACAATCAATACCAAACATAAAGAAATCAACTCAAAAAAAAACACTGTTATTTAATTCAGCTGAAATCGCCACATTGTCAAACGTCAAAAATATTCTGTTACTAAAATGCTAGTAGTTAGAGAGATATCCATTATTTTAAAATATTCAATTTTGTTTCATATTCTAAGTTACTCGGACCATTTGGTCCCGTATTTGATTCTAAGTATTAAAATGACCAAAGACATGACAGATGACAATACGTTACCCATGTAGACGCCACCGGCCCGCTGGGCCCTCCTGAGGGGACCGCACTCAGTCCCGCTGCTCTCCTTTTCCCATTCCAGACACTCTTTTTTATACATATCGAAAAATCAGATAATCTATCATACCAGTCCCAGCTATCATGATGTCATCTTTAGTAACAATTCCACATCTAAGGTCAGGATGATGCAACTTGGGTTTGACAAGGCATCACCATTCCTACTTTGACCCATGATAACAATGTTTGGTTATCATGAAATGTTTAACAATTGATTACAAATTTCTAAACTACAAGTTTTTTCTTACCAAGAATTATTAACTATATTAATAGAATTATTAACTATATTAATATGGGTATATTATTAAATATTTAAATTAATATCGGGGAAGTAAAATATTATGAGGTTATATCATTAATAATGAATGGAGAACATATTTTAATTGACTCACCTCATACATTTTCAAACTTCTTTGAATACCGACGGTTTCAGACAAAATCATGTCCCTTCATCATGTCATGGCGTTCCCATTGATGAAATTCCGTGATTGTTGATTTCTTTAGTGACATCACCTCTTGTGCTGCCATCTTTCGTTGGGATTATAAATTTTGTAATTAAATTTTTATCCACCGGAATATCGAAATTCATAGATCGATATTTATTCTTCTGATGTATACGGAATAATGTAGCACCAAAATTCATCAGAAAAATAGTAAAATTCAATAATAATAGTAAACAGCAAAAGATTGCTGAAAAGAAAGTTTTGCAAGTAGAAAAAAACAAATATTATTCATATCTTCAAAATTTAGAACTAGAAATTTACTGCATGCATTTGAAATGATTAAACAATTAGGATTTATTGTTTTCGAAAATTTAATTAAAAAAAATTTTTTCGAATTTTTAAATTATGAAAATAAAGAAAAAAGTTAATAGACAGAAGAAGAAATTCATGAATTTGACTAAAAATGCAAAATAGACACAAAGAACAGAATTAATTTTGAAGAAGAAGAAGTAAGAAATGATATATCTGAGTTTCCAAAGTAAAATTACACTGAAGGAAGATAATGTAATTAATCTTTCTAAAGTAGCTTTGAAAAAAGAAGAACTTAGTTTGCTCAATCAAGGTTTTAAAACTTGTATCAATTATTCAGATAATGTTTGAAGATTTTGTTGCAGATATTGAAATTGCAATGGTTAGTTTAGAAAATGAAAGAAAAAACAATCATTCGGAAAAGAAGTGAAAAAATTTTAGAAGAAATAAAAAACACTCCCAAAAATGTGTTGGCAAATAAAAATATGACCATTTTTAAAAAAGATAAACAACAAAAATTTAATATTTTCTAAAGCTGATAAGGGGAATAAAATAGTAATTTTAGAAAAATCTGAATATATCAAGAGGATGGAAAATCTTTTAGAATCAAAAGAATATTTGGAACTAAAAAAGGATCCCCTACCAAAAACTATAAAAACTTTTGACAAAAACTTTAAAAGAAATTGAGCATACAATTCCTGATACAGAAAAATGTAAATTGAAAGTCCCAAATTCTTCTATTCCTCGAATGTATGGTCTCCCCAAAATTCATAAAATTGGGAATAAAATGAGACCGATAATTAATAATATAGGGTCCCCGTCTTATTATTTATCAAAATGGTTAGTACAGAAATTTAAAAGTTTTCCAGAATTTGAAAATAAAAGTATTGAAAATTCTTTACAACTAATTGATGAATTGAATAACATTAGAGTGGTTCATAATGATAGATTGTGTCTTTCGATGTTGTTTCATTGTTTCCAAATGTTCCAATAGGAAAAATGTTATATTTTTTTGGAAAAATGGTTGAGTTCTTTGGATTTAAATAAGGAAGAAATAGAAGAATACATTAAGCTTACAAAATGTTGTATTGAAAACTCCTATTTTACTTTTAACGGTAAATTTTACAAACAAGTTTCGGGTTTATCGATGGAAATCCTCTTTCGCCTTTCTTGGCTAATTTATATATGAGTACTTCGAGTGCCATATCACCAAGGCTTACCCATGGATTTTCAAGAGTTTGGTACAGATATGTTGATGATATTTTTTCGATAATAAATTTTAAACATGTTGATGATGCGTTGAAATTACTTAATCTACAAGATGTATCAATTAAATTTACCATAGAATCAGAAATTGAAAACAAAATTCCCTTTTTTGGATTTATACATAATTAGGAATGAAAAAACTCAAAAATTGAAATTTGATATATATAGGAAGGGTACACATACTGATAATTATATAAATCAACCGGGTTTCAATCCACTGGCACATAAACATGCAATATTTAATAGTCTCTTATATAGATTAATAAGGTCCCATTAAAAGGAGAAAATTTTAAAGAAAGAATATGAAAACATCCTAAATGTAGCCAAGATTAAATGGTTTTAAAAAGGATATAATATCTAACAAATTTAAAGAAATTCAGAAAGATAAAACAACTTAAAGAATGCTCTACCCTACAAATGGTTAGTAACGAAAAGAAGAATTTCAAGAAAATTACTTACCATCCAATAGTACATGGGAAATTTCAAAAAATATTTGACAAATACAACATTACTTTGGCACCAATAATAACTTTAGTCTGGAAAAACTTTTAAATACCAATCAAAAAATCAAAATCCCAGACAGTAAGAAATCTGGAATTTATCAAATTAATTGTAATGATTGTAGCAAAGTATACATAGGAAAAACAAAAAGGAATTTAGAAACACGCACTAAAGAACATTTTAGAAATATTAAAAATTGTGAAATTGAAAAATCAGCAATTGCTGCACATAGTTTACTGAAACATCATAAAATTGAAAAAGAAGCGAAACTTTTAAAACAGTTGGATAAACCGTTGGAATTGACAATTTGGGAATTGATATTCATTCAGAAGAATAAATATCGATCTATGAATTTCGATATTCCGGTGGAATAAAATTTAATTACAAAATTTATAATCCCAACGAAAGATGGCAGCACAAGAGGTGATGTCACTAAAGAAATCAACAATCACGGAATTTCATCAATGGACGCCATGACTGATGAAGGACATGATTTTGTCTGAAACCGTCGTTATCAAAGAAGTTTGAAAATGTATGAGGTGAGTCAATTAAAATATGTTTCTCCATTCATTATTAATATTATTAAATGTCCACTCTTATTTTTTATGATATCTGTAATTAGGCCCTTTTGTATTTGTAATATTCCCCCCCCTAAATAAGACTGTAGGTTGAAAAACCGAAAGTCTTTTTTTCCTTACAGGATATCTCCTCACCCTCTCTCGGGGTTGGTCCTGACATTTATCTTTCAACTTAGCTTTACGTGGGAGTGGAACTGACGTCGCAATTGGCGATTCCATCTGTCCTGGAAGTATTTTGTTCTCATCCTAAGAAGTTAGATCGTCTTGTAATTTGGCCCCGCATACCTTTAATTGCGTCGAAAATATCGCAAGATCCGTTTACTTAGTGAGAACACCATACTTCAAAAAAAAAAACAAAAATCACAATATAGCAAGCCTTTGCGGCTTTAATACAATATGCCTGATGCATTGTTTCAGAAAGGAAAAAAAAAAATGTTTATTTGCTGAAAAAAAAACAAAATATTAAGACCAAAAAAAAATTCTTCCTGTCTTCATTCTTCTTCTTATTTAAACCTTCTGTGGTTTCTTTTGGAACCGACGCACTTACACTGTTATCCAATATCCGATGCACTTTATCACATTTCATTACTTTTGTTATGTACGTCGACGTGTTTACAACCTTTTTTTTGTTTATTCACTCTGACAGTTCTATTCCGTGAACCGGATCATTGATAAAAAATTATAAAACTGTGGTGTCTGCTGTGGCCAGCTTGGAGGTCAGGTTTCGTGTCTGCTTACCGCGATGGAGGAGGTCGATGTTCCTATGCTCGAGGTCGTGTTCGGTGTCAGCCTGCCGTTGGTCCAGGTAGGCCTCTTTTGTCATGCCTAGTTTCTTTAATCAAGACCCAGTTAGGGTCCAAGGAGAACTTGTGAAAGGGTTGATAGGAATTAATCTTGACGTGGAGTTGTTGTTTTCTTGACTCTTCTATAGGAAAAAAAATCGTGCTGAAGGAGGTTAGGCCAAGGTTTGCGTTGGAGAAAGTCGGTTATTATTTTTATAATGGCCTGGGTTTGGTTTTTAACTGCTAATGAGGTGTTTTGTCTCAGCTGGGTTGCGAGTCTGGACATTCATCCATCCATGCTCTCCGCCTCGAGATGTGTGTTGATCCTGGCAGCTACCCTGCGTCCTTAGATGTAACAGGGTGTGGTTGGTCCTTTCAGCGTTATGCTGCCCTCGTCCTCAGATGTATAGGGTGCTCCGTGAGTCTGGCCATCTTAATCTGCCTCCCATCATGTGGTGTCGTGGTGGTGGCCAGCAGTCCAAAGCGTGAAGCTGCAATCTTATGCATATGGCATTAAAACTTGGGAGGATAACTATAACATTGATTATGGGTTTGGTGCTAATCCCGTACCACATGGGTCCGTATCCCTCCCATCACTCCTTGGTCATTTTAATTTAACTTCATTGCTTAGAAGGCTTCATTTTCAGCCATCATATCTCTGATACTATATTATTACGACGTTCTGGCTTTAGATTTATTTGTTATCAACATGTATCGTGTTATAGTTTGTGTTGCACCCATGTTCACTATTTGTCCCTATATAGCTAGCCTCAAGTTGCAAAGGAAATTGCTCTTATGTTTTTGGTCTTATGATTTCTCATGAATCATTTATGCCCTTATTCGCAATTCAGGTTTTACTAGGTTCAAAAATTGTCAGTATCTCCCCTGTATTTTAACCGCTGGTTTCACTTTCCATTGCTTGGATAAAATTTCAAATTTTGCCTTTCCTACTCTAGAGCCCTGGGTTCGACCGAGTGTGCCTCGCCTACACATATTTCGCTAGGGCTTTAAGATGTAAATACTACTTTGTACGATTATGTAACCTGAATTCCGTCCATCATTCCCTCGTGAGGTCCTGATTGGGAGAGCATTTCCTTTCTTTATTCCCCGGGATGCGTATTGCATCTTAATTCTCGCTTTCCAATACTACTGTCGATTTCCCATGTTACAGCCCACAGAGTTAACTTAATAAAAAAATGCGTCTGAATGGTGATTGTTTCCTCAAGTCCTTCCGAATTCGTTCGGCCAAAATTCCTTAATACCCCTTCCTGATTCGTTGCAAATTTCCTTAGCAATTCCGATCATTCGGCAATATTTCCTCAAGCCCTTCCTGATTCGTTCGGCAATATCTCCTCAACTCCTTAATCCGTTCGGCAATATTTCCTACAACCCTTCCTGATTCGTTCGGCAATATCTCCTCAATCCTTTTGATTCGTCGGCAATATTTCCTTAATCCTTCCTGATTCGTTCGCAATATCTCATCTGGTTTCTTGAATTTCTGGCATTTAATTTTCTTTCACTAACTCCCGATTATGCGTGGACTTTAATTCCGTGTCTTGGGTCCCCATGTTACCTATGGGTTTAACCTCTCCCTTTTTATTTCTTATCCTTTGGTTTCCTGTTAATTTCCACTTTCGTACTTAAGTTAATTCCTGATCTCATACGTGTAGACTTATTCCCTATCTTCATATGGTTTTTAACCTCTAAATTCATGTCCAACCCTATGTGTTTACTTCTAATTCATGCACTTCCTTAAGTGTTTTAACTTTTACTTTCTTGTATCACCCTATGTGTTTACCCAATAATTCCTGTAGTACTTAGTGGTTACCTCTCATTTCGTGTGCTCCTTATGAGTTTTAACTTCTAATTCCGTGTATTATCCCTTACGTGTTTATCTTCTATTTTCCATTGTCTACCCAATGGTTTAACGTCTATTTTTCCGGTATTACCCTATGTGTTTCAATCCCTAATTCCTGTAGTACCTGTAATAATCCCACTTCTTGATTTACTTATGTGTTATAACCTCTCTCCTAC
>JASPKZ010010455.1:0-88740 GCA_030220185.1 Diploptera punctata
GGAAGAAAACCTTGAACAAAAATTACCCGTCCCCCAGGTTGGGGGTTGATGCATCGGGCCAGCTCCTCGTTCACCATAAAAAGAAATAAAATGCTAAAAAACCAAACAACATGCTTCGGAATTTGCAGTGGTATGGTCATGTCAAACGAATGCCAGAGCAAAGATTGCCAAAAATTGTTATGGAATGGATCCCAATGGAAAGGAGGAAGAGAGGAAGACCGAAGAAAACTTGGATAGAAGGGGTACAAGCAGCTATGAATATCAGAGGAATGGAGGAAGATCAAAGGATGGATAGAGAGGAATGGCGTTTGGTTTCCGGAAGACGGCGGCAGCTGCCATGATACCGGATGATTATTATTATTATTATTATTATTATTATTATTATTATTATTATTATTATTATTATTATTATTATTATTATTATTATTATTATTATTATATTATTATTATTATTGTGGAAGAAAAATCATAGGTACGTTGAATTCAGTGCTTGGGAATAGAAATACAGGACGAAGAAAACTATATTTCAAGTTTGTGTTATGAATATGCTTATTTTATAATATGGGCCCGAAACTAGGACAGTAAGTAGAAAACAAGCCAACAAGCTGTTAGCAGTAGAAATGGATTTTTGGAGGCGATCGACAAGAATTTCAAGAAGGGATAAGGTCAGAACAACACAATAAGGGAAATTATGCAAGTTGAAAAAAAATATATATTAGAAATTATTGCATTGTCACGGGTCCTCTACAAGTATACAAAGTTTCAAGTCGATCCAATGATTTTAAGTGAGTGAAAATCGCGTTGAAAGATTCCGTTACATAGATAGATACATAGATAGATAGATAGATAGATAGATAGATAGATAGATAGATAGATAGATAGATAGATAGATAGATAGATAGATAGATAGATAGATAGATAGATAGATAGATAGATAGATAGATACAGGTCAAGCTAATATAAAGCGTGTAAAAATGGAAGAAAAACGTTTGAAATGGTTTGAAATTGAAGAAGATAGAATAGCAAAGAAGATCCTTGATTGGAAAGCTAATGGAAGAAGTGGAAGAGGCAGACCTAGAAACGTTGGATAGATGGAGTGAAGAGAAGTATGGAAGCTAGAGATATGAGGGAAGAAGATGCTTTAGACAGGAACCTCTGGCGACAAATCACTTTGGGTTGAAGGAGAAAACACTGTATTGTGGAATATGTTAACATAACTAACTCACTGTCTATCGATTTAACAACAATGTCAATAATGCACAAAGAGGACAATAGACAAAAAAAGTCAATATCTTGGAAGAGATTGAAATTATCAAGGAAGCAGGAAAGAAAAATATGTTAAAACGAAAACACGCCCAACAACCAAAGCCCTGTGTATGAAATATACAAATAATTTCAGTGCCATAAGAATTCCTGAGGATGAAGCATGTCTTTGAAAGACCTTTTAATAGTGTGTCGACGTTTACACATAGTTGAGGACGACAGGTTTATCTTCTTCTTCTTCGGCTTTCCCCCACTTATAGGTTTGCCGTCTTCAGTTTCCATTTATCTCTATCATTCCAATATCCCTCTTCCAAATTCCTATCATCCATTATAGTTCTGACGTAGGTTTTCCATTTCCATCTTGGTCTGCCATGTTTATTTCTTCCAGGGGGTGACCACTGGTATATATATTTTTTTTTCATCTTTCATTTTTTCATTCTTTGTACATGGCCATACCATTTCAGCGTTTGATTTTCAATCCTCTTAACAACAGATGTGGTGACATTCATTTCTCTGAAAAGGAATTCATTTCTTATTTTATCCTGTCTTGTTTTTTGAAGGCTTCTTCTAAAATAATCAAATTCAACTGTTCTAATTTTATTATTTTGTAATTCCGTCAAAGACAAAGTTTCACTTCCATATAACAAAATATTCTGTATTATGCTCTTATAAATTTTCATTTTAGTTTCCTTTGTAATATTTTTGTTCCAAATTATTCCGTGTGATGTCTTAGTTGCATTTTTTGCCATTGCAATTTTAGTTTGTACATCTCTCTCACAGGTACCTGAACTTGTAATTATTGACCAAAGATATTTAAAAAAATCACATTTTTATTTTATTTTCCCTGTTTCGAGTATGAGGTCATCCACATCCTTTCCCAACACGTATGTTCTGTTTTCTGTAAATTTATATAAATATACAATCAGACTGGTCTATAAGGTACAAATTATGTTTTTACTCAATAATATAGAAATAAATAATGTATAGTTAATAAGAGAAGAGACAGATGTAATGTAATTTGTGAACAAAGTAATTAAATATGGAGGCAAGACGAGACACACACAGAGAGTCCGGTGACACGCACCGACGCGTCTCACACACTGTGATATGAATACATACGCACATGTTCATCTGTCTGCAGTTTCATACCAACCTCACTTCATTAACGCTACACTTTAATTTCACACAATTTCTCTTTAACTAAATTCTCTACATCTACAATGGCTCCTTTGTTAGGACTTACATCACGTTAATTTACATTTGAAGAGAAAAATGTAAAACATTGACAGTTCCTGCATTACTTTATGGGGATGAAACATGGGTAGTGACCAAAAAATTACAAAGTAAAAAACAAAGCGTAGAAATGAACTTCCTCCGATTGAGGGTCTTTCCACTTTTCAGCGGTTGCCCTTTTACCAGCCGGCTGCTGGCCCTTCACATCCACATGTGTCAATCACAGAGGTAGATGATCAACAGCCAGTGTAGGGGTGACATGTGGTTAGAATGTCGAGTCCCCCAGCCGTTATAGCTGGTTCCTCAACCTGGAGCCGCTACTTATTGTAGCTACCCAATTGCCTCACGATGCTGGGTGGGCACCGGTCCCATACTGGCCGAAATGCCATGAGAAAATTTTTCTTCCCCCATGGAGACTCGAACCAGCGCAAGTCCCGTAGCTCTGCGCCAAGGCTTCCTACCTTAACCGCTCGGCTACGACGCGGGACAATGAAATTCCTTAGAAGAACAAAAGTATGTACAAGATTGGATCGGATGAAGGATGAAGACATAAGAACAGAGTTATCCATTGAATGATAAAAATCAAAGAATATAGAGATAAATGGTTTAGACACTTAGAAATCTGGTGTAACAGATGAAGACACAGAGGACAGAGAACGATGGAGAACTTTAATTAAGGGAAATTTGTGAATGTTTGTTGCAAACTGATGTCCATAAGTCCGTAGTCATTTGTATTTATTTATTTTTTTTAGTTCATGTTAATTACTAAGATTGGTTGGAGAAAACCCTCAATGATGAGGAAAATTCTCAAAATAAAATAATAATAATAATAATTATTATTATTATTATTATCATCATTATCATAAGTAATGCCACGAGTGATTTCCAAATTATTGATAAATTCACGACTCACGAAGTGAGGAGTGAATTTATCTAGATAATTTGAAATCAAGAGTGGCATTTGTTAGGACTATTTAACGAATAAAATTAAGCTGTTTACTCACAAATCATTATTTAACTATAGTTATTTTAAATATTTATATATTTAATGTAAACGGCGATGTTTACAAATGAGAAACGATAGGTACGCTTCTACTGCTTCTTTTGTTTATCACTGCAACCAGATCATACTATTTATTGCCAAGGAACGCAATATTGTAAGGAGGAGCTTTCTTTAATATGGTAATTATAACACTGATAAATATTTGGTGAAACACGACTCTGATTGGTTGTAAAACAGAAATCATTGAAACGTGATTGGTCATTGACTCCCATTTGGGGCATGAGTTAAATAGTCATTATTATTATTATTATTATTATTATTATTATTATTATTATTATTATTATTATTATTATTTCGACCCCCGGCGCTATTAGGGCATCCGAGGGCTAGGGAGTCTTTCCTTTCTTCCATTTCTTCTTTCCTTTATTTTCTTTTCTTCTCCAGAAAAGCCTGACCAGAGGCTATAAGATGGCAGCCCCATCACTGGTCTTGCCTTCCTTTGGCCAGCAACCAATCGAAGGGACTATTATTATGTTTTCAAGTCTTATACGAGAATTTCCCGGAGGGAAAATTTCTGTAGGATCGTAACAGGCCTTGGCCTAATACTTGGAAGGAACAAGAAGAAGATTATCATTATTATTATTATTATTATTATCATTATTATTATTATTATCATTATCATTATTATTATTATTATCATCATTATCATCATCATTATTATTATTATCATCATTATCATTATTATTATCATTATCATCATCATTATTATTATCATTATCATCATCATCATTATTATTATCATTATCATCATCATTATTATTATCATTATCATTATTATTATTATCATCATCATTATTATTATTATTATTATTATTATTATCATTATTATTATTATTATCATTATTATTATTATTATTATTATTTATTATTATTATTATTATTATTATTATTATTATTATTATTATTATTATTGGTTATGAGTCCCTTCACTCTTAGCGGCAACCGGCAAACATAAAACCACTATGAAAACAAAGAATCTAGTCTTTTCACTGAGCATTAGACGAGCCGCCGCTGCACATACGTACGTTGTATAATGTATATTGTAGAACGTGCATTTATCTTGTTGTATGGTTTGCTAGCATGTGTGCTTCAATAAACAGAGATCTCATTGCCACAACTACAGGAAGAAAAAAAAAATTAAACTTGATTCTGTCATGTCACAGAAATGACCATATTAAATAATTAAATATTATTACATACTCAAAACTGTCGCAATTCACTGCAAGGCGGTAGTTCAATGTACACAGGTCAACGAACCGTTTTGTATTTCTAAATAGTTCAATATTTACAAAAATTATACATTGATAAATATATCCATCCATAGTAATTCTGCCCGAGGGCAGGTCCTTCACTGCAATCATAACATTTTCATGCTATGCTTGCAGCTTTACTAGGAATTGTAGGTGTGGTAGCTTCCCTTGCTTTCCACCCGGTGAAGGATGATGATGATAAGGATGATGATGATGGCCATATGATTTCGGGGCCCGTTTGGGCCTTAAATTTTTCCTGACATTTGTCTTACAGGTGAGGAAAACCCCCGATAAAAACCTCACCCAGAAAAACTGTCCCGACCGGGGATCGAACCCGGGCCCGCTGCGTGACCACAAATGGCAGATTTTTTAAGAAGACTTTTTATTGAGAATTTAACATTACTTTATAATGTCCACCGCTGTGGTCTCGAGTAGCGTGCTGCCTTGTCACGCAGTCTACGAGACTTAACTCCTCTTGTTATATCTGGCTTCCTATAAATATCTCATTCTTGGTCTGCCAACTGACGTTTTCCCTCTGGTTTTCCTACAAGAAGCTTCCATGCCCCTCTTTCATTCTACATTCGTACCACATTAATTATTCATGTTACGCAGTGAAAGAGTCGTAGAAGCTCGGGGGTTCAAGTCTCGGTGGGAATCAGGATTATTAAACTGCCTTACACGCTTGCAAGCACTGGGATCTACTCAACCTCTAACGAAAATGAGTACCTTTTCTTGTGCTGGGGGGGAAAGGTGGCTGTCACGCAGGGTTGATATCTAGTGCCGATTGTCTAGTAAGGTGGGAGCCTTCCCCTCTATAATTTACATTCATCAAATCATCTTTAAAGATATTCTCCCATATCATTATTTGTCTACTTATCGACGGGTTTCCTTTTGGTTTTTTTAGGAGTTTCCGCGGCTTCCTAAGTCCTGCATAAGTTTCATTGTTCTGCCTTCAGTTGGCTATACTTTTTTTAGTCTCTATCGAGCTTGCATTGTTGGAAACAATTACATGAACTACGTTGCCGGTAGCTAATAAAGAGAAGAAAAAAAATATTTATATTCAGTGCAACAATGTTGCCATTTTTTCGACGTTCTGGTATTCTCTCCTGGCATGGTGTTATTGTAACCTACACCGTAGCATAGTGGTTAAGGCACTGCGCTACAAGCCGGAAGGTCGAGGGTTCGATTCCCGGTAGGGTCGGGATTTTTAAACTGACCCAAACCTTCTGGCGGCACTATGGTCCTGGGGTTAACTTAGCCTCTAACGGAAATGAGTACCAGACACTTGTTCTGGGGTAAAGGCTGCCGTCACGCAGGGCTGACAACCCAGCTGACATCAAGTGCCGATTGTCCAGAAAAAGTGGGAGCCCTAACCTCCTACTACCTCAAGGGCCCCCTGAGGCCTGTAGTGGGATCACTTTACTTACTCTTATATCTTCATTCTTTATCCGATCCAATCAAAAATATCATGGTATACTGTGGTCTCGAGGTAGCGTGCTGCCTTCCTTCTCACGCAGCGGGCCCGGGTTCGATCCCCGGTCGGGGCAGTTTTTCTGGGTGAGGTTTTTATCGAGGTTTTTCCTCGCCTGTAAGACAAATGTCAGAAAAACTTTAAGGCCCAAACGGTCCCCGAAATCATATGGCCATCATCACCATCATCATCATTATCATCATCATCCTTCACCGGTGTGGAAAGCAACGGGAAGCTACCACACCTACAATTCCCTAGTAAAGCTGCAAGCATAGCATGAAAATGCTATGATTGCAGTGAAGAATCTGCCCTCGGGCAGAATTACTATGGATGGATGGTATACTTAAAATCAGTTGATTCTTCGGAAAAACATATGGGTAATAGAAAGAGAGAGCCCCCTGAATATCCCAAACACAATGAGAACTTGGATGTTAAAATAACAATGGAATAAAAACAACTGTGTTTACGGAACGAGTTGGCTCAAAGGACTGCAGAGCCTATTTTAATATCTAGACACGACAAATGTGACGTTAAAACAGTTGAAAACTAACGAGCCTTATCGTGTGAAGGTCGATGACCTCGCACCATTCAAACAAATGCCAAGTTTAAAACAAATGCTATCTTCTTCATTCTAAGTTTTTGCTTTCGTTTCAACATTAATCAATGTGTTTGTTTCTCTCGAAAACACTATCAGAGGGCGCTTTCATTTATTTATATTTTATTCAATGCCACCACGTTGTCATGCTTGTATTCTCTCCTGGCATCGCGTTCTTCTAACTCACTTCTGAGGTTGGTTACGCTGTCCCGATCATGTACCGATGATATAATGATAGGTGACTAACTCATGCCCCAAATAGGAGTCAATGACCAATCACATTTCAATGATTTTTTTTATTTACAACCAATCACAGTCTTCTTTCGCCTAGAATTTACCAACTAAAGTTTATCATAATAAAGAAAACACCTCCTTTTTAATATTCTGAATAGGTCATATCATTATTTTGCAGTGACTGCCAATACAAGAAATACGGCTACCAGATTGTATATATAGTGCATGAATGGCAAAACATACCGCCTATGGGAGTTAATATAAAAACATTTGTAACAATTGATTATACCATAAAGAAAGAAACCACTGTTTGCACTTTCTTAAACGAATTATTTTCCAGGAAATGACGTTTCCAGAAACACGTAATTGACATATTTACAATATGACATTCAGAAATTAATTAATACCTATAACGTTGGTTATAAATTTCTCCACTGGGGTGCATTCGTACAACACTGCGTTCCTTTGGTAATAAATAATATGATCTGGTTGCAGTGATGAACAAAACAAGCAAATGAAGCGTACCAATCGTTTCTCATTTCTTTTCAAACATCGCCGTTTACATTAAATATATAAATATTTAAAAATAACTATAGTTAAATAATGATTTGTGAGTAAACAGCTTAATTTTATTCGATAAATAGTCCTAACAAATGCCACTCTTGATTTCCAAATTCTCTAGATAAATTCACGACTCACGAAGTGCGGAGTGAATTTATCGATAATTTGGAAATCACCCGTAGCATTACTTATGATAAGATGCGCTAGGAGAGACCTTAATCCTAAACTTAATGATTTAAAACAATTCAAATACATTACATGTTTTAAACATCATTGTTATGATCATCATGCTAGGCCCTTGGCCTGTTCCCCTCTCAGAATTCATCTTCGCATCGTCTTCTAGGACGTCCCACATCTCTATTGCCTTGAGGCTGGTACAACAGTGCTTGTTTTTGTTAGCCTAGAAGAGTCCTTTCTTAAAATATGTGCATTCCATTTTGTTTATAGTTTTGTATTCTTACATTTAGATTTTTTTTTTAGTTGTTGTCTAATTGTTTCACTAGGAATGTGGTCTCTTAGAGGATCTGAGGAACTTCATCTCTGATGTTTCTAGTAATCTTCTGTCTGATGTATTCATGGCCCAATTCTCTGATCCATATGTCACAATGAGAACTGTCATTACCTTATAAAACTTTTGTTTTTGTTTGTAGTGTTTGTTTTAATAGCCCCACACATACTTTGAAATTTATAATTTTTTTCTTGTATATCATTTTCCCAATTGTAAGACACGTGACGTCCTAAATATTTAGAACTCTGTGCTTGTTCGATAATTTCATCGTTCAAAACTATTTTCGATGGAACTGCATATTTTCCCAGAAAGGCTTTGTTTTTGTTTTCTTCGTTGAAATCTTGAGATTATATTTTCTCCGTGGTTAAACATTTAAAACAATAAAAGTTGTGCGTGTTGTGGCAGTCGTCCTCAACAAATTTAATTTGCTTTAAATGTTATAAATTACTCACCAGGGAACCCTTAAATAGACAAGACAAGACATGGGGTTGGAAGGACGGAACCACCCTTTATGTACCCATACACATTGTCCTCCGGCACTCAGTTTGACCCGGGTGCACACTCGGCAGCCAGGAGGAATCAGTCCGTGGTCTGTCTCTTTCGGCTGCTTTAGGGACTTAAATGCCCTCTTCAGTCTATTGATATTGTTTTTTAGTTGATGGTGGTAGAGCGATGGTCCAGTCGTAGCTCAGGAGACAAAGATCAAGTCATTGGGCATTAACAAACCTGTTTTCAGTTTTTCGTTAGTTGTTATCTTCCTAGGACGCCAAGAGGGAGACAGCGACCGCCAACGCCCCGAGATGGCGAGGGCGGGAGTCCCGACACCGCAAACCCGACCCTCCTCAGGTGAAGCTGATAGTTTGCAAAATTTTGAATTTTGAAGAAAAAAAAATTGGGAATTTATACAATTTCTGGTGTCAGTGAATGTAGCAGAGGCAATAGAACTGTTATTATTAGGTCTTCTTCTTCTTCTTCATAATTTGTAGGATTTTCATGCTGTTTATTTCCAAAATCACTCCTCGGAGGAAGACGTATTGGATGTGCATTAACTGTCTATCCATCTCTTGGCAGGTCTTCCTCTTGTTCTTCTCCCGTCCATTGGTCTATCTTCTTTAGCTCTTTCTACAAGTCGGTTGTCTTCTATTCTTTCTATATGACCCTTCCAATATTTTCGTCTATCTATAATAAATTTGGTTATGACTTGAATATGACATTTGTCCCTAATTTCTGTGTTGTGTATTTTATCAAATAATGTTTTCCCCTGAATAGTTCTTAAGATTTTCCTTTCACACGTGCTTATTATTTGTTTAGTTTTGTTGTATCAGCCCTAGTTTCTGCTCCATATACGATAACTGGTTGAACTATCGTTTTGTATATGCGGGTTTTGCTTTCTATTGACATATGTTTGTTGCGCCAAATTAAATCTTTCATATATCCTGATATTTGTGCTGCTTTATCAGCTTGTTTCTTTACTTCTTTTTAGATGTGTTTGTGTAATTGCACACACATTTCAGTAATTTCTTATCGTTAGCTTTCCTCTGTATTATTAAAACCATCATCATCATCACTCCAAGGATTAGGCAATTGCCCGTTCCGACTTCATAATGCATCAGCCCAACGTCTTCTAGGTCTTCCAACATCACGTCTTCCTCTTGCTTGATAATTTCTTACTAACAATGGATATCTCTCCTTACTCATTCCATCCATATGATCAATCCATTTCTGTCTGTAATTCGTGACCTTATCCAATAAAGGCTGTACTTTCAATTCTTCTCTTATATCCTCATTTCTTATTCTATCAAGTCTTGTACATCCTTTTACTTGTCTTAGGAACCTCATCTCCGCCGTTCCTTCTGTTTTTTATTTATATGATCTAAAGATTTCTGTAAGGAAAACGAAGACCATGACTTTTACAGGAAGAGATCCAGTGAGATCCAAAATTATTTTAAAAATCAAAGTATAGAACACGTGTCTAGTTTCAAATATTTGGGCTGTGATGTTGGCTACAATGTGGAAAGAGATATTGACTCCAAAATAAATAAATTTCAGACGGTGTGTGGAACAATACAGAGAACATTCAAAAATAAAATTATTAAAACTATTAGATAAAAATTAAAACAATTCATGTATCCTGTAGGGAACATTGCGAATTTAAGGAATACAAAATTAGTTCGATTCCAATAACGCAGTTAAACCTGTCGCTTTATACACGCAACCTGTCGGGAGAGAGATTTTAACACATACATAATTATATTTTTAACCACACGAGGACAGGGAGGAGCTGCCCGAATGAGTGAGTAAAACAAAAAAAATAATAACCGCACTAATTTCTAACTATTGTATGTTTCACGCTAAACTATTAGAGGTCAATGACACAACTATATTAGTCTTCTTCCAACTTACTAGACCACCTGTCTTCCTTTTTCGGCTACTCTATGCACCTGCGAATATTCGATAGCAGAAAAAGTGACTGCTAGCGTCAGTTTGGCGAATGTAACAACAAATATTCACGCTAGAGCCAACTGCCAACATGTTTACTCACATATCACGGGATATATCCCAGCAGTGCACCTACATTAGTGAGAAAATTAGGTTGAGAAAATGGGCAAGTTCGTTTACACAAATATTGGTCGTTTTCGATTATTTTTACATACCCTATCCTGTGGTGCTAAGTGTCTCTTACACCTTACACCATATTTTTTTTTTCAGATTGTAATTCATGTGTGTGCCTAGTTTGGTTGAAGTTGCTTCAGTGTCCCAGAATTATATATATATATATATATATATATATATATATATATGTGTGTGTGTGTGTGTGTGTGTGTGTGTGTGTGTGTGTGTGTGTGTGTGTGTGTGTGTGTGTGTGTGTGTGCGTGTGTGTGAGTAATATGACAAGAAAAGAAAAATCGTTTTAATTTGCTTACTTGTTAAAGTAGCCACTAGAGGACAGTGATAGAGAAATATATATATATATATATATATATATATATATATATGATATGAAAAGAAAAAGGAATGCTTGAGTCGGGATTTGAACTCGAGTCTCTAAAGTCTGTACCTTTAGCGCTCTAACCAACTGAGCTACCCAAGAATTCCAATACAAGCATACAATTTTCTTATACATGTAATATTCTCAATTCACACAAGAGGTAGCGGAAATTTGTTCCGACTGCCATCTCGCGGCTAACATAACAGTTAAGCAAATTTTTAAGAGAATATTTACTTTATAGCAGTAACGCTTGTGTGAATTGAGAATACTACATGTATAAGAAAATTGTATGCTTGTGTTGGAATTCTTGGGTAGCTCAGTTGGTTAGAGCGCTAAAGGTACAGACTTTAGAGACTCGAGTTCAAATCCCGACTCAAGCATTCCTTTTTCTTTTCATATCATATTTGCCTTCATTGCCAAATGTCAAAAATATATTTATAATATATATATATATATACATATATACACACACACATAAAAATAAAAATATTTGCGCTAGGATGCCTGGATAAGTGGTAGCGTACTGAAGTATCAATTCAGAGGTTCAAATACTTGTTCAGGCGTTTATTTTTCTTTTCATGTCATATTAGGCTTTCATTGCTTAATGTCAAAATGTAATATATATATATTTATACATTTAAAATTCAAAATAGTTTAGTTAATGTTGATGTGCAATAAAGGTTGTTTGGTTACATCCAGGCTGTAATCTTTGAATTTATTCCTATTCAAAATATATAAATCATAGAAACATCTTTGACCAAATGAGTTAGTAATTAGAAATGTAATTAGACAAAGATGGCGAACTTGAGATGTGAGTAGGGACGGTGAAACTTGCTTAAACAATCACCTACTACCAAAGAGTTGCTGACGTAATGACGTCACTTAGCCTCAGCGTGTTAATCACATTGTCCGAGCCCTCATCCCTTTATACCCCCGGCTTTACAGACCTAACTACCTGAAGATGAACAAGAACATCAGAGAGTAAATTAATCGATTTCGTGTTTCTCCTTCTTCAAGCGCAACAGGCCTAGAAGGTCCTTGGCCTACCATCCGACTGCTGGTCTCACATACACATATGTTAATCACAGAGGTATACGATCATCCAGCCACTATATGGGTGAAATGTGGACCCCCAGCCGTTATAGCTGGTTTTCTCAACCTGAAGTCGCTACTTATTGTAGCTACACAAATGCCTCACGATGCTGGGTCCCATACTGGCCGAAATTCCATGAGAAAATTTCTTCCCCCATGGAGACTCGAACCAGCGCAAGTCCCGTAGCTCTGCGCTAAGGCTTCTTGCCTTAACCACTCGGCTACGGCGAGGCACGATCTGGTGTTCACTTGATGAAAATCCATTATGTTTAGTGATTAAATAAAATTAAACTGTTACATTATATGGATGTGAAACATGGACTCTTACTTTAAGGGAGGAAATGAGATTACAAGTATTTGAGAATAAAGTTCTTAGGAAAATGGTTGAACCTAAGAGAGGTCAACAGACAGGTGAATGGAGAAGACTACATAACAATGAACTACATGGTCTTTACAGGAAGCCAGATATAATAAGAACAGTCAAATCCCGTAGACTGCGATGGGCAGGACATGTTGCGCGTATGGGAAATGAAAGACGTGCATGGAAGGTTCTTGTAGGAAAGCCAGAGGGAAAAACCTCAGTTGGTAGACCAAGAATGAGGTGCGGAACAACATTAACTATGATTTGAGGGAAGTAGGAATGATTGGAAGGCATTAGCTCAGGATAGGGATGTATGGCGAGCTTATGTCCGCGCTGCCATGAACCTACGGGTTCGATAGTGCCAGTGAGTAAGTAAGTAAGTAAGTAAGTAAGTAAGTAAGTAAGTAAAGTTTTATATATAATAAATATGAAAATCGTATAAAAGTTTAACGGTTTTATTTAATCACTAATTACACTGGTCAACATGATTTTTGTGCTCATGAGTACCAATAGTTGTACTTAATGCAGTTTTTTATCGTGTTTTCAAATATGTATTCGGAATTTCTCCATCACCCACAGTTTTTTATTTGAATTTCACAGTTTTTTATTTGAATTTCAATTAATGGATTTAAATAATTATTTTCTTTAATAAACCTCGATTTCTTCCCGGAAAATCTTGAGCACGGGGAACACTTTCATCAGGAGATTTCAGCTATGCAAAAGAGATATCAAGGCAAATAGAATCCTAATATGCTGGCCGATTATTGTTGGACCATCAAGAGGGATGCTCCACAGGCGAAATATAGCAGAAAATCGTAATTTCTTACTTTCTATGTGAGTCCGAATGTTCGAATATTGTGTAGTTACGAATGTAGAAAATATTAAAGTGTTTGAAATTATAATAAATGCCTATCTCTCGGAAACCTTGCGTGATGGACAAAACCCGATATCGTATTTGAATTCAGGAGAAAAAATACAACCTGAATCACATATATTTCTTTCTGAGACAAAAAAAAAAGGTGTCATTTTTGTTGCTCAGTGTTATCATAAAGTAACGCCTCGAGTGATTTCCAAATTATCGATAAATTCACGACTCACGAAGTGAGGATTGAATTATCATAAGTAATGCCACGAGTGATTTCCAAATTATCGATAAATTCACGACTCACGAAGTGAGGAGTGAATTTATCTAGAGAATTTGGAAATCAAGAGTGGCATTTGTTAGGACTATTTAACGAATAAAATAAAGCTGTTTACTCACAAATCATTATTTAACTACAGTTATTTAAAAATATTTTTATATTTAAAGTAAACGGTGATGTTTGAAAACTAATGAGAAACGATAGGTAGCCTACGCTTCTACTGCTTCTTTTGTTTATCACTGCAACCAGATCATACTATTTATTGCCAAAGGAACGCAATATTGTAAGAATGCTCTCTAGTGGAGAAAAAATGAAACACATCAATCTGTATATTAATTCATTTTTGATGTCGTATACATTTAAGAAAGTGCAAACAGTGGTTTCTTTTTTTGGTGGTATAATCAATTGCTACAAATGTTGACATGTAAGCACTATTATATACAATCTGGTAGCCGTATTTGTTATAGGCTCAGTCACTGCAAAATAACGGTCAGACCTGTTCAGAATATTAAAAAGGAGGAGCTTTGCTTAATATATGATAATCCTAACGTTGATAATTATTTCGTGAAACACGTCTCTGATTGGTTGTAATACAGAAATCAATTGAAACGTGATTGGTCATTGACTCCCATTTGGGGCATGAGTTAAATAGTCTAGATAATTTGGAAATCAAGAGTGGAATTTGTTAGGACTATTAACGAATAAAATTAAGCTGTTTACTCACAAATCATTGTTTAGCTATAGTTATTTTAAAATATTTATATATTTAATGTAAACGGCGATGTTTGAAAACAAATGAGAAACGATTGGTACGCTTCATTTGCTTCTTTTGTTCGTCACTGCAACCAGATGATATTATTTATTGTCAAAGGAACGCAATATTGTAAGAATGCACTCTAGTGGAGAAAAAATGAAACACATCAAATTCTATATTATTCATTTCTGATGTCCTATGATGTAAATATGACAATTATATTTTTCTGGGAAAATATACATTTAAGAAAGTGCAAACGGTGGTTTCTTTTTTTGGTGGTATAATCAATTGCTACAAATGTTTTTATATTAACTCCCGCATGCGGTATGTGTTGACATTCATGCACTACATATACAATCTGGTAGCCGTATTTCCTACAGAGTCAGTCACTGCAAAATAATGCTATGACCTATTCAAAACGTTAAAAAGGAGGTGCTTTCTTTATTATGATAAACTGTAGTTGGTAAATTCTAGGCGAAACACGACTGTGATTGGTTGTAAATAAAAAATCATTGAAATGTGATTGGTCACTGACTCCCATTTGGTGCATGAGTTAAATAGCCAACGTAATCACCTTCCATAAGGGTCAAAACATATGGTATTAGCCACCTCCCTGTAGCAGTCAAAGTTTTTATCTTTAATTGAATAATACATTCAGATCAATTATTTGCTGAACATTACAGTAGATATAGGGAGATTGTAATTTATCCAAATAAATTGTGTAATTTCATGCATTATTGTTTCATACGGCAATTTGATGTAGGGCTAAGAGAAAAATGTTGAACATTGTTTAAAATTGCAGAAACATGTGTACGGTACCTATAATTTATCACTAAGGTGTGCCTTTCAAATACTGGTTTCAGTTAGGGTCAATGACATACGCAATTTTTCTTTCATCCTACAAGAATATTCTTTCTTTTCTTCTTTTCTAACATTAAACATTTTAACATACTTTTTTTTAACGAAACAGTTCCTTCAGGTATTGTGATGTTTAGGAAATATCGGGCCTATTAAAGCGCTGTTTTCATCGATCATTAAGAATAACTCATTCTATTATCATGATATTTCCCCATTATCATTAGAATTTAAAATGGGCAAGTTTTCACAATGCACATGATAAAGACAGTAATACAAAAAGTATAGCAGGTGTTATAAACCAAGGAACCTAACTAACTCACAAACTTACTGGCACTATCGAGCCCATAGGTTCATAGCCACAAAGATATAAGGTCTCCATCCCTAACCTGAGCTATTTTTTCCAATCATTCCCTGTATAATCTACTTCCATCGAATCATGGTTAATATTATTCTCTCCACCTCGTTCTTGTTCTCCCCCTAGACGCTTTTTCCTCTCCTTTCCTACAAGAAGATTCGATGTCACTTTATCATTCACTTCAGGTGCCACCCATCTCCAGCCCATCGTCCTCCTCTTCTTCTTGTAAGCCCATGTTTCCCTTTAACACAGATTTAGGCGCTCTCCCCCTATAGGGAAGAATTTGAACCATACTAATTTAATTACACTTGTTTTCGTTTTGATGTAATTTTTGAGTGGTCCGCGGTCAACGTTCCGCCTCATACTGACATCTATGAAACGAAGGTGGTACTAGGACGGGAAAATTCGGTAAATTTTGCTTAGAGGCCTTTTTATTCAGGCTTAAGGATTTTTTACGAGCCTGAAAATATTCAGACTCGGGACCCACGGCTTAAAGTCCCTCCCGGAGGACTTTCTCCTTGGATTTTTCCATCC
Organism: Diploptera punctata; assembly: GCA_030220185.1. Taxonomy (NCBI): domain Eukaryota; kingdom Metazoa; phylum Arthropoda; class Insecta; order Blattodea; family Blaberidae; genus Diploptera; species Diploptera punctata. The sequence continues at coordinate 16,264 of JASPKZ010010455.1, forward strand.
TAAAAAATCAATCGACTGCGGCCGGGTTTGAACCCGCGACCCTCGAGACCAGAGGCAAGGAGCATAACCACTAGTCCACCGCGGTCCACGAGACTTAAATCTTCTTATTACATTATCTCCCAAAATGGTCATGTAGCTGACTGCTATGTAAACTTTCTCCATTCACCTGTTTGTTCGTCTTGCTTTGGTGCAATAATTTTCACAGTAAAAAAACTTAGATTCGACCAAATATAATACAAAATAATAAAATTAAAACTTTCAAAAATAAAAATAAACTAAAAATATCCTCGAATATTATTGGCTGACTGACTGACGTCCACTCAAAAGACTTCTGGATGGTGTTTCTCTCGAGGCCGAAACAGGTCAACAAATGGCCTAAATTCATGAATGTACTATGATGATGATGGTGATGACTGACTGAGCTTCATTCGTTCCTCGTGGGAACATGGGTGGTCTTCGGTGGGAGCTTCTTAACCAAGCTTAATTTAATTACTCTCATTTGCCTACAGATGTCAACGAGTGACATGTGGTTAGCACATCGCCTCAATGAAACATCTAGGCAACTAAGGTATTACTTGATGGGTGAATATCCGTTAAATTTTGCACAGAAGCCTTTTTATTCTGGGTTGTGGTTCTTTCACGAGCCTGAAAATCTTCAGACTCGGGTCCCATGGCTTGAAATCCCTCCCGGAGGACTTGACCCTTGCATTTTTCCATACTAAAAATCCATCGACCACCGCCAGGTTTGAACCCACGTACATCGAAACAAGAGGCAAGGAGCGTAACCACTAGCCCACCGCGGTCGGCCGATTAGAAGACCCATAGCATAAACATTATTTTGTTTATTTATTTTATAAATAATTGTTGGTTGCTCTACAATTTGAAAACGTGTTTAATAACACATTACTGTGAGACTCAGTGGGTATGAAATAGCATCTCCGTCAATTTTATTAAAACTAGTGGTCGCCCAGCGGTCGAAATTGGACCACAATTCATTATTTTTTTTAAATTTATCACAAATGCGCCAGTATGCATAAATGTTCAATTTATTTTAAAACTACGAACGATAGGAAATATGTGGTATAGCTTGGCTAAGCCATATTAAAAAAAAAAACAATAACGCGCCATTTGATATTTGTCATCATCATCATCATAGTACATTCACGAATTTAGGCCATTTGTTGGCCTGTTTCAGCCTCAAGAGAAACACCATCCAAAAGTCTTTTGAGTGGACGTCCTGGTCTTCTTCTTCCTGCAGGTTGATATCTTAACATTTGTTTGGGTATTCTGTGATCTTCCATTCGATGAACATGTTGCATCCATCTTGACTCATAATCAGAAATTTTGTTTTCTAAAGGTTCCATGTGTAATTCTTCTAAGATGTCTTCATCTAGTAGTGTGTATCCTGCAGTCCTCCGAAGGTATCTCATTTCAGCAGATCTAAGTCTCTGTATATCCTATTTGACATTTGTATACTATTTATACTATTTTGATTTGCATTTGGCTTATTATTATGTGTACGGGAATATATATCCCTTCTTCTTTGTCTCTCACTCCGACCCGTCAATGTTCTATGTCGAGGCATAATGGAAGTAGGTGCGAATATGTAAATATAAAAAATATGTAATGAAATTACTGAAACCAAGATTAGACAGGGTTTAATTTAAATTTAAATAATAAAATGTACTCACTTTTTTAAACCACTGATAATAAATACGCGAGAGTAAGTCAATTCACATCGCTGCTGCACAATTTTCTTTTTACAACAATGCACTTTCAGTATGAACGTAAACAAATGAATGAGTAATGCACATAAATTCCTTACAGACAATTTATTTTATTTTGTTTAATTTAATTTATTTGTAACACATATTATACATACATTTTATTTTTCTGCTCTCCTTCTCTATATCAACTTTAATTATACCAAATATCACACTCCTCCGCGCGCGCAATCTGCTTAAAAAGAGGTACAAAGTTTTTTCTTCACGTATTAATACATAGATTATTATAAATGTTTGTATACTCCTAACACCTACAGGCCATATGCAGAACCATCAATCTTCAACTGTTTTATTGAAAGAGTGATTTATGATACAAAATAAAAACTGTTATGAAACTCAATTAATATTCAAATTTTAGACCAGAATTATGGGTTAGAGGTCAGCGTTTCCGACTACAGATGATGAGTTCCCGGGTTCGATTCCCGGTCAGACTATACGAAATTTTCCTTAAAGGCAATCATTCCTATGGTCTGGAATTTAGGTTAAGGACTCTCCTGGCGCTTCATTATAGTTTATCATCCATCATATTATCGGGGTAACGTAACTCTAGTTCCCAGGAGCCCCCGCCTAAAAAATTGATTATCTATCCATAGTAATTCTGCCCGAAGGCAGGTCTTTCACTGCAATCATAGCATTTTCATGCTATGCTTGCAGCTTTACCAGGGAATTGTAGGTGTAGTAGCTTCCCGTTGCTTTCCACACCGGTGAAGGATGATGATGATGATGGCCATATGATCTTGGGTCTTAAAGTTTTTCTGACATTTGTCTTACAGGTGAGGAAAAACCCCGATAAAAACCTCATCCACAAAACTGCCCCGACCGGGGATGGAACCCGGGCTCCCTGCGTGACAAGGCAGCACCGCTACCTTGAGACCACAGCGGTGGATAAATTTATTATAATTTCCGCCAATACCAGGTGTTAAAAGGCAAAAATGCCACAAAAGACATAAAATATTTTTTTAGCAAAAAGCGATAATAAAGCATTTATAGGTACTGTGACAATTCACCCGCATTTCCTTGAATTTCTTCACTTTGACGTTCAGACATAGCACCATATTTTCAAACTATCATCTTTGTCCAGCATCCGAATACCTTTCAATGCCTTGAATTATAGCTACCGTACCTAGTTTCGGATTTTCAAGATTTCTCTGTGATTGAACAGTCAGGTGAATGGAGAAGACTACATAACAGGGAGCTACAATGGTCTTTATAGGAAACCAGGTATATTAAGAACAGTTAAGTATCGTAGAATGCAATGTGCAGGACATGTGGCATGAATGGGGAAAAGAAGAGGGCATGGAACCTTCTTGTAGAAAACCCAGAAGGAAAACGCCCAGTTGGCAGACCAAGAATAAGCTGGGAGAATAACATTAACCACGATTTGAGGGAATTAGATTATACAGGGGATGATTGGAAAACATTTGGATGGAATCTACTTGTCTCGATCTTCTTGGCATCAATGAAAGACAAAAATGGTTATTGTGAGTTATTGCTTTAGGGGCACGCCGTAGCGTAGCGGTTAACAAGCCAGAATGTCGAGGGTTCGATTCCCGGTGAGGTCAGGATTTTTAAACTGACTCAAACCTTCTGGCGGCACTATGGCCCTGGAGGGCTTATGTCCGCGCGGCCATGAACCTGTGGGTTCGATAGTGCCAGTGAGTTAGTGTATGTAGGGGATACTGTGTTGAATTGGACCATAATTATCTTTCTATAACTCCTTATCATATCAAATATATCTAAATTCAAGAAGGAAGATGAAAAAAAAATCTGACATGAATGTTAGGCTTATATAAATGCAGAAGGTCCACTGACCTCACCAGGAATAGAAACGGCGATCTTCCGGCTTGCGGCGTAACAAGCAAACCGACCACGCCATACGTACACATGTTAATTCAGATTGTAATAATATAAGCAATAATAAAGAATAACAAATCAGTAAAAAATAAATATGTTGGAAAAATATAACTGTCAGATTTACTCCAACTTTACAGAGAAATTTAAGACGAACGAAATGGACGTAATTACACTGGTGAACATGATTTTTGTCTCATGAGAACCAACCAATAGTTGTACTTAATGCAGTTTTTTAATCGTGTTTTCAAATATGTATTCGGAATTTCTCCATCGCCCACAGTTCTTTTTATTTCAGTTTAAATTATCGATTTAAATAATAATTTTTTTAATAAACGTTCTTTCGTCCATTTGTAATTGTAAAATAAAGCAAATGAGCTATCTCAGGAGATTTCAGCTATGGAAAAGAGATATCAAGGCAAATGGAATCCTAATATGCTGGCCGATTATTGTTGGACCATCAAGAGGGATGCTCCACAGGCGAAATATAGCAGAAAATCGTCATTCCTTACTTTCTAGTTGAGTCCGAATGTTCGAATATTGTGTAGTTAGGAATGTAGAAAATATTAAAGTGTTTGAAATTATAATAAATCCCTGTCTCTCGGAAACCTTGCGTGATGGAGAAAAACCGATATCATATTTGAATTCAGGAGAAAAAATACTATCAGAATCAATGACCAATCACATTTCAATGATTTTTTTATTTACAACCAATCACAGTCGTGTTTCGCCTAGAATTTATCGACTGAAGTTTATCATAATAAAGAAAGCACCTCCTTTTTAACATTCTGAATAGGCCATAGCATTATTTTGCAGTGACTGGCTCTCTAAGAAATACGGCTACCAGATTGTGTGTATATATATATATATATATATATATATATATATATATATATATAGTGCATGAATTCCATCACATAGCGCATGCGGGAGTTAATATAAAAACATTTGTAGCAATTGATTATACCACCAACAAAAGAAACCACTGTTTGCACTTTCTTAAATGTATCTTTTCCCAGAAAATATAATTGTCATATTTACATCATAGGACATCAGAAATGAATAATATAGAGTTTGATGTGTTTCATTTTTCTCCAGTAGAGTGCATTCTTACAACATTGCGTTCCTTTGGCAATAATAATATGATCTGGTTGCAGTGATGAACAAAAGAAGTAAATGAAGCGTACCAATCGTTTCTCATTTGTTTTCAAACATCGCCGTTTACATTAAATATATAAATATTTAAAAATAACTATAGTTAAATAATGATTTGTGAGTAAACAGCTTAATTTTATTCGTTAAACAGTCCTAACAAATGCCACTCTTGATTTCCAAATTCTCTAGATAAATTGGAAACCACTCGTGGCGTTACTTATGATGACATCACACATTTATAGAATGAAACCGGCATATGATCACTCTCCTACATTATTTAACTTAATTTTTTAAGAAGTACCAAAAAACTAACTAACTCACTGGCACTATCGAACCCGTAGGTCCATGGCCGCGCGGATATAACTTCTTCACACAACCCTATCCCGACTATTGTTCTCCTATAATTTCCTGTATAATCTACTTGCCTCGAATCATGTTTAATGTTATTCTCCCACCTCATCCTTGGTCTACCTGCAGTAAAAATACTTTGAGACATGTCTCGTATTTTGACTATTTTTAAGGAAAATTCTTAATTTCTTTTAATTCGCCGCACTTTTATAAATGTAATACATTTGAAGCGTTTTCATTTCATTCAATTCATCGTTTAAACATTAATTGAGAGAATATTCAAGCATTGCGCTCTTCTTGTGCTTCAATTATTATACAACATCCTGTATACTTTCATGTCATAGGCCTATATCATACCTTTGGCATTTTATTTTTTTGTCGCTTCGGGAATAACTACAACTCAATGTGAATGATGGTATCGCATTCGATACCGTCAGAGCTTCTAGCTCTCTCGTCTCTTGTTTTTCTCCCCCCCCCGGACTGGAGTAGGCCTACTAAGAAGACAGCATCAAAGGGTGAAAACTTACTCGTGACAAAGTATCATACAGGTCTATGGGACCTTGCATAAAACCGCCTTAAATGTCTCCTCCCTAAACAATAAAATGTTTCTGATTCTTGAAATTCGCCCCTTCCATTTCATAGTGTTCTGCCCGAGGGCAGGTCTTTCACTGCAATCATAGCATTTTCATGCTATGTTTTGCAGCTTTACTAGGGAATTGTAGGCGTGGTAGCTTCCCGTTGCTTTCCAGAGGGTGAATGATGATGATAATGATAAGGGTGATGATGATGGCCGGATGATTTTCGGGAATCATTGGGTCCTAAGCTTCCTGACATTTCTCATATAGGTAAGGAAAAAAAAACTCACCCAGGAGCCTGTCCCGACCGGGAATCGAACTCGGGCCCGCTGCGTGACACGGCAGCACGCTACCTCGAGACCACAGCGGTGGATATTTGACCCCTAAGAGCCCATTAAACGCGAAAATAAAATTATAATTTACAAAATATCAATTCGGGACCCTCATAAAACCAACCAAAGTTCTTTGAACCTACCCAAATTTTATGTATTTAATTCCCTACAAAAATGAGTACGTATTTTGTTAATTGTTTCCTCGGGACGGAGGATGTTAAACTAGAACAAAACACCTAAATATTTATATCAAAATGATTTGATAAAAAATGGAAGAAAATTATATCATTACATTTTCACTTTCGATATTCTGATCGGAAATTAATAATGTTCTCGCCTCAGTTTATGTAAAGAATAAAAAATGTTATAGCTACTTACTAAATGTATAAATTCTAATTATCTACAATACTGGAATATTATGACATTAAAAGTGTGGCAGCAGTGTCTCCTAGACGTTTGTAGCCATTTACCATTTTGTTGTAATATTTATTCGTCAATCCTCTTAGTGTCACGTGATTTTACACAGGGAATGATTGGAAAGCATTAGCTGAGGTTAGGGATGTATGGAGAGTCGATGTCCGCGCGGCCATGAACCTACGGGCTCGATACTGCCAGTGAGTGTCACGTGATTATTCTAGTAGCTTCTGCTACTTTGAATCAAATGACATTGATCATTCAAATAAACATCATTAAAATAAATTAATTTCAAAATTGCTTCTTTAAATTAAAAGATAAATGTGATCTTATCGCACCTAATTAATTTGCATTCTGTACATTTTATTGTGTGATTATTTTTATATATCACTAAACTGTCTTTCCCAACATTTTCCGTCTCTTTGACTTAAATTTTAAGTAAAATTGGCAGAGTTAAATATTACGTCACTGAATAATGCTTATTTTCATTTTTATGTAACTAACTCACTGGCACTATCGAACATAACCTCTCCATACATCCCTATCCTGAGCTAATTCTTTCCAGTCATTCCCTGTATAATCTACTTCCCTCAAATCATAGTTAATGTTATTCTCCCGTCTCATTCTTGGTCTATCAACTGGGAGTTTTCCCTCTGGTTTTCCTACAAGAAGTTTCCATGCACCTCTTTGATTTCCCATTCGTGCCACATGTCCTGCCCATCGCAGTCTACGAGACTTAACTGTTCTCATTATATCTGGCTTACTATAAAGACCATGTAATTCACTGTTATGAAGTCTTCTCCATTCATCTGTTTGTTCATCTCTCTTTGGTCCAAACATTTTCCTAAGAACTTTATTCTCAAATACTTGTAATCTCCTTTCCTCCCTTAACGCATGAAAGAAATCAGCATTTAACCCTTAAATTCGCAATGTACCCAATAGGATACATACATTGTTTTAATTTATGTAATATTTTTAATAAAACAGAAGAAAGCTAACGTTAAGAAACCTGTGAAATTACACAACACACCTATCAATAAGTTATGCACCTTTTCGTTTTCTGTGCGGTCCGCCACATTTATAACTTAAACGAGATATTACTGTTTTACCAATTTAAGGGTAAATATTCAAAGATTTGTTTTTTTTTTAAATTGAGTGTAACATGCAATTAACACCGTCTCTCTAATTGAATGCCTTTAGAAGTATGAAAACAGTAGGACACATGACAAGTTCGCCATCCCTGAAAGCCAAGAACCCAACATCCCTACCTCCACCGATAAGGTATCCCATGATGTTGACGCACCTTGCTTGACTCCGAGGGTTGTAGAAGCAGCAGCGGTACCGGGGTTCGATGCTCCAGACAATGGTTGTAGCAAGATGGTGCTTGGAGAATTTATCACTTGCGGCAAGGGAAGTTGCGGGGGCGGTGATGATGCAGACGTCGATCCTACTGACCCAGGATCGCTAAATCCCTGGGTGCTGTTGTCCTCGGGAGTATCGAAAAAACTTAAATTAAATTCAGAACCCGCGTCGAACGTGACCTCCGCGGTGAGTTTCTCTGGTGGCGGAGCACTTCCTAAATTCGCACTTAGCGACTGATCTATTTAAATACGTCCATTTTTTATTACCTCTTTCACAAACACACTGTATCGAACCAAAACACACGCTATGGAGGTCCCTCTCCAAACTACCCTGTAATAAGAAATATCATCCCTAACCCATTTCTAGTGATATTCAAGCTAACTGCTCGATAAACATTGTTGCCATTTCTTGACTTTCATTAGCCAGCGACAAGTGTCATGTCTCGCCACTTTGGACTTTTTCACGCGCCCAGTGCAAGAGACCATCAAGTTCTGGAGGTGAGTATTGTAGCGATTTCTATTAGCCATTCACTGCTACTGGGATGCCACGTGTAATCGATGCAACCTTTGTCACATCTCAAAAAAACCGCAATAGGAACACGCCTCTTCCATCCATTTCGTCATGTTCACAAATTTTCGGATATCACCACTCAGCACCGGAGTTAAAAAGTTCCCCTCCACTTAACTTGCAGCCAACTTTGAAATGTTTCTTGCACTAAAATCAAATTGCAATTTATTTCATTCGACTTGCAATGTTTAAGAGATCAATCAAATATGCATATTTGAACGTGTGTAGTTGCATTCAACACTGAGTCCAATTATCACAATTTGTTGAATTACTGCACAGTTCCTCCCGCGAGGTTGGTAGTAGTAGTGTAGATGTTTGAAAATGGAATAAAAAGGAAATGAATCTCGTAGCTCTTTTTTGCACAGAGTAGGCGCAGATTGGTATTAGCCGAAGAGGTTTTCTTGAGTCATTGACCTTGGTTCTTGCGTACCTTGAATCTGGTTAGAACACACACCGAGCATGCCGGCTTCTTCTCCCCTCCTCCAACCGGCGTTTTCAATAAACAGTTTTCTCTTTCCACAAGAGACAAGTCATAAAATTTTGCTCTCAAATTCAATGCACATTCGATTTGTTTTTAGACATGCCTTTACCAATAAAACATCTACACTTTCGTATCAATTGTTGCATCCACACAGGAACCTTTTTTAAGGGTTGAAAGTTTGAATTAGATCAGAGAAGAGTTTTATATACTGTATTTGCTTTGAATTAATGGTGTTAACTGTAGAAAAACGACCATAAACACTGCAAATCCACGTATTTCAAAGTCATTGACATTGAAGGCTGCGATAATAAATTTTAAAAAGAAAAAAGCGTAAATTTAAACATTGAACTCGGAATTACGTCATAGAGTGGGAGGGTTTCGATAAAATATTCAGTTGTTATGATTGAATTAACACTTGTTAACAGATGAAATTCCTCCCAAAAAAATCACTTTGCAGAATCACTATTTTCTCACAGACACACACACAGACTAGGAGAGGAGAAGACAGGAATTATTATTATTTCATGTGAAGACTTCGGCCAGGTAGGGAAGACTGTACAGCGGCAAGCCTACCAGAGGCATGGGGTTCAGTGACCGCGCTGCGGGTCGGGGGGGGGGGGACAAACAGAGTGGGGAGTAACAGGAGGAGAGGAGGAGAAGGAAAAGAGAGAGAAAAGAGACATTGGAACTACCAAAATCTTGAAGGACTTGCTAGATACAGTTGGAGAAGCTGAAAAATCTTGGACCAGCTGTTTTTTCTTTTCTAGCTTAACATTTTTATACTAAATGTTGTGGAAACTGATGAAAATAAAAGAAGTAAACAGGCCAAAGTTTGTATTACTCATTTCTCTTTTCAATAAAAAAACTTGCATATCCCACATTCAAATTATATAAATACTTTACTTACTCACTGGCACTATCGAACCCGTAGGTTCATGGCCGCGCGGACATACGCTCTCCACACATCCCTATACTGAGCTAAAATGCTTTCCAATCATTCCCTGTATAATCTACTTCCCTCAAATCATAATTAATGTTGTTCTCCCACCTCATTCTTGGTCTACCAACTGGGCCTTTAGCCTCTGGCTTTCCTACAAGAAGCTTCCATGCAAGTCTTTCATTCCCCATACGCGCAACATGTCCTGCCCATCGCAGTCTACGAGACTTAACTGTTCTTATTATATCTGGCTTCCTATAAAGACCATGTAATTCATTGTTATGTAGTCTTCTCCATTCACCTGTTTGTTCATCTCTCTTTGGTCCAAAAATTTTCTAAGTACTTTATTCTCAAATACTTGTAATCTCCTTTCCTCCGTTAAGATAAGAGTCCATGTTTCACACCCATATAATATAACTGGTAGAATAATAGTTTATATATTTTCAGTTTAACGTTTTTTGAAAGGAGTTGGGACATCAAGAGTCTCTGCAATACATAATATCACGCATTTCCAGAATTGAGCCTATGTTTAATTTCCTTGTGCATCTCATTCCTATTTGTGATTATGGTTCCTAGGTATTTGAATTCAACCACTTCTTCAAAATTTCCCTCATTTGTCATTAGCTGTCCATTTCCATTATATACGTATTTCTACGTGTGACCATATATTTAGTTTTATTGATATTTACTTCCAGTCCCAATTTCTTAGTGTTACTCAATAGTGTGTGCGTGTTGTCCTTTAGTATCTCCACGCTATCGCCCAATAGTACTACATCATCAGCATAAACTAACAGCTTATATATTTTCCATTCTACTTCCCTCAAATCATAATTTTCTTCTATCTTTTGTCTACGCATGAAAGCTGGCAGCTTGTTCCGTGTTCGGGCTACGGCGACGTCCTTCCATCGTAGTTGTGGTCTTCCTAATGGCCTTTTCTGCTGAGGTGTCCAGTCACGTACTTTCTACTGTTCTCCATTCTATCTATGTGATCGTTCCAATTTAGTCCTCTATCATTTATCCAGAGGTTTATAGGTTCATTTTCACATTCTTCTCTAATAACAGAGCTGAGAATTTTCTCTCTCAGCGATTTTCCTACGATTTTCTTAAAAATTTAATTTCGGTTGTTTCATTAACGTGTTTTGTTTTTTACGTTTCTGTTCGGCATTCGCAACCACGTGTTAAAACTGGTCTTATGACACATTTGTTAATTCTTACATTTGTATCTATGCTTAACCTCAAATCATGGTTAATGTTATTCTCCCACCTCATTCAATGTCTACAAACTGGACGTTTTCTCACTAGTTTTACAACACGTAGCTTCTATGCCCCTCTTCCATTCCCTATATTTGCCACATCGCAGTCTATGAGACTTAACTGTACTTTTTATATCTGGTTTCCTATAAAGACCATGTAGCTCGCTGTTATGTAGTATTCTCCATTCACCTGTGTATTTCCTCTCTTTGGTGCAGAACATTTCTTAAGAAATATTTATTCTGAGTTAGAGAAAGATCTATGTTTAAATTGTGATGCCTAATAGCTTAAATTGTTAAAGCGCTGGTGTGGATAACCAAAAATATTGGGTTCAAATCCCGATTTAGGCATATATTTTTCTCTTTAAATTTAACCAAGTAATAGAACAGTAAATAATTCTCAATTTTCTTTTCAATTTATTTTGAGAATAATAATAATCATCATCCGGTAACATGGCAGCTGCCCCTCTGTCCATCCATTGATCTTCCTCCAATCCTCTGATATTCATAGCTGCTTGTACTCCTATCCGAGTTTTCTTCGGTCTTCCTCTCTTCCTCCTTTCTATTGGGATCCATTCCATAACAATTTTAGGCAATCTTTGCTCTGGCATTCTTTTGACATGGACATACCACTGTAATCTTTTCTTTTCTATAATGTCTATGATGTCCCGCTCCTCTTGCACACCCATCATTTCCCTTATTTCTTTATTTCGTATTCTATCCATTCTAGATTTTCCAGCTGATCTTCTTAAAACATCAATTTCTGTACTTAAAATTCTTTTCATTTCCCTGGTAGGAATTTACCAGACTTCAGCACCATATGTTAAAATGTTCTGAATTATGGTTTGATATATTTGTAATTTTCTATTGTTTGTAATATTTTTAATAATAATTAATTTTTAATATTATTATTATTATTATTATTATTATTATTATTATTATTATTATTATTATTATTACTATAAACCACACGGAAGGAGAAATGTTGGTCGCCCACACAGAAGATGTACTGAACAATTGTAACAATTCTAGCTTTCATGAAACCGGAACGAGCCAACAGGTGATGATGATGATGATATTTTATGTACAGTTAACAGACTAATTATATTCTTATATTCTATGTTTTTGTTAGTATTAGATCACATCATCATTGTATTTTGTTTAGTCTGTATTTTAATAATATCTTAAAATTGTAATATGTAAGTAATTTTTTGTATAATTCTACTATTCGCTGGTTGAGTGGAAGAGAAGGCCTTAACTCTGCCAGCTAAAATAAATCATTATTATTATTATTATTATTATTATTATTATTATTATTATTATTATTATTATTATTATTATTAATTACTAAAGTGAACGATATTGTTCCACTTAATCCTAATAACCTTGAATGTGTCGGACGTTAATAAGCACAGGTAAAGGAAATGATGTTTTTATACACGACGGAGAGAAGATGATTTTTTATTTTCACTGTGTGTACTAAGGTTAATCTCTCCCTCCCCTAACCTGTCCTTAGTACAGGTAGCTTCATTATCCTGAAAAGTTATGTCCTTAAAGAATGCAGCCAGAGAAGTTGTTCTAGATTCCCATCAGTACTGAGTTATACAACCAATCAATTAAATCTTAAATAATGCTGTGTTTTATTAATCAACTCATCGCTTTTCAATTATTCAATTGAAGAGTGTTTATTAAAAACTACCCTTGTGAGAAATCAGTTTTATTGGAGAGTGCAAACCTGCTTACATATGTCACTTCCATCTCCAAATTGTTTTTATTGTATTGTAAACCCATGTTTTTCCTTTACAGAGATTTAGGCGCTCTCCCCCTACAGAGAAGAATTTGAACCATACTAATTTAGTTACACTTGTTTTCGTATAGATGCCATTTGAGGGGCCCGTGGTCAGCGTTCCGCCTCATACTAACATCTAGGAAACCAAGGTAGTACTAGGACGGGAAAATTCGGTAAATTTTGCTTAGAGGCCTTTTCGTTCAGGCTTAAGGATCTTTTACGAGCCTGAAAATCTTCAGACTCGGGACCCACGGCTTAAAGTCCCTCCCGGAGGACTTGCTCCTTGGATTTTTGCGTCCTAAAAAATCCATCGACCCCGGCCGGGTTTGAATCCGGGACCCACGGCTTAAAGTCCCTCCCGGAGGACTTGCTCCTTGGATTTTTGCGTCCTAAAAATCCATCGACCCCGGCCGGGTTTGAATCCGCGACACTCCGGACTGTTTTTATAACAGACAAATAAAAATGACATATTTATTAATCTATTAATGTTTCTAAAATTTATTTTTAAAGCGCCGTTGAGGATATAATTATTGAATCTCCAAATATTTTGAAACCCTATTTCGCCACAAAGGCATGTTAGGGTTCTAGCTTACTATAACAGTATTATACTATACATTGTCAAACTAACTAACTCACTGGCACTATCGAACCCGTAGGTTCATGGCCACGCGGACATAAGCTCTCCATACATCCCTATCCTGAGTCAATGTTTTCCAATCATTCCCTGTATAATCTACTTCCCTCAAATCATAGGTAATGTTATTCTCCCACCTCATTCTTGGTCTACCAACTGGGCGTTTTCCCTCTGGCTTTCCTACAAGAAGCTTCCATGCAAGTCTTTCATTCCCCATACGTGCAACATGTCCTGCCCATCGCAGTCTACGAGACTTAACTGTTCTTATTATATCTGGCTTCCTATAAACACCATGTAATTCATTGTTATGCAGTCTTCTGCATTCACCTGTTTCTTCATCTGTCTTTGATCCAAAAATTGTCCTAAGAACTTTATTCTCAAATACTCGTAATCTCCTTTCCTCCCTTAAAGTAAGAGTCCATGTTTCACATCCATATAAGCTGGTAGAATAATAGTTTTATATATTTTCAGTTTAACGTTTTTTTGAAAGGAGTTGGGACATGAAGAGTCTCTGCAATGCATAATAGCACGCATTTCCAGAATTGAATACATTGTAAAACAGAAATATTATCTTATGGTTTTGAATGAGTGTTATGAATTACATAAATAGTCTGTAAGTGTCTTAGAAAACACCACATATTGTTACGAACTTCATAAAATGTTTATAATAATTTTTGGTTCTTAAAAATCACTTCACACATCGAGGCAGAAGCCTCATCATCATTTAAAAGTAAGTTTAACCAGAATCGTTGTCTTTCGAACACAGGACAATCAAATAAAACATGTTTTACAGATTGTATTGATTCTTGACATTTACAATTATGACCACTGTCTGGGTTAATATTAAATCTTCTAAAATAACTACCAAATTTTCCATGGCCAGTCATACATTGTGTTAAAATGAAATTTGGAATAAAATGTATTATATTTAAGCTGTGGTGTACTGTAGGGAAGAAGAGCTCTTTAGTCAAAGCGCCATTTTTTCTTGTGAGCCCTTGGGGTAGTAGGAGGTTAAGGCTCCCACTTTTTCTAGACAATCGGCACTTTATGTCAGCCGGGTTGTCAGCCCTGCGTGACGGCCGCCTTTACCCCCAGAACAAGCGCCTGGTACTCATTTCCGTTAGAGGCTGAGTCGACCCCAGAGCCATAGTGCCGCCGGAGGGTTTGGGTCAGTTTAAAAATCCTGACCCCAACGGGACTTGAACCCTCGACCCTCCGGCTTGTAGCTCAGTGCCTTAACCACTATGCAACACAGATATTTAGTTTTCTCAATGTTTTATATAAAGTCTCCATTTTTCATATCCTTCTTTTAGTTGTTTAGCCATATATTCTATGTACAGTATGTAATTTGTCCATCATTAAGATGTTTAAAAAAACAAATAATATTAACATGCATTATCAATTCCCGCGCACCAAATGCTATGAAACCTTTTGCTTCTATCTTTGCTTTTTTTTTATTATATAGGCCTACAACTTGCCTCATTAGAGGATTGCCTCAAGGACAAAGTGATACAGACAATTAATTTTTGGAATTGATGAAATGCATTTTGTAAATCCATTAAAAAAATTTAAATTGTAGGCCTAACTGAAGTATACATACTATAAAGTAGAAATTTTGTAAATGTGGTTTCTTAAAATTGAAATTGATCCTCTAATGGCAGCGATGGCAATTTTAGAAAGATACACTCTGTCCAAATCTAAGAAATTCTAAAATTTGGCTAAGAATCCTGGTATAGTACCTCTTGCCCCGATCATCAATCCTGTGACAGTTATACTATCTAGTTGGTATTTATCATAAGTAATGCCACGAGTGATTTCCAAATTATCGATAAATTCACGACTCACGAAGTGAGGAGTGAATTTATCTAGAGAATTTGGAAATCAAGAGTGGCATTTGTTAGGACTATTTAACGAATAAAATTAAGCTGTTTACTCACAAATCATTATTTAACGATAGTTATTTTAAAATATTTATATATTTAATGTAAACGGCGATGTTTGAAAACAAATGAGAAACGATAGGTACGCTTCTACCGCTTCTTTTGTTTATCACTGCAACCAGATCATACTATTTATTGCCAAAGGAACGCAATATTGTAAGGAGGAGCTTTCTTTAATATGGTAATTATAACACTGATAAATATTTGTGTGAAACACGACTCTGATTGGTTGTAAAACAGAAATCATTGAAACGTGATTGGTCATTGACTCCCATTTGGGGTATGAGTTAAATAGTCTTTGTAATAGTCAACTGTTGGCTCATATATGGCTTTCTTTTCAGAGTCAACTTCCTATATGTGTGTGTGTGTGTGTGTGTGTGTGTGTGTGTGTGTGTGTGTGTGTGTGTGTGTGTGTGTGTGTGTGTGTGTGTTATAACTAAAATAGTTTAATTTCAAAATGTAAGGCAAAGTTGTTGAAATTATAACATCGCGTATGATTTCAGGATTTGCTATATTTAGTAGAAAATCGTATCATTTCAAACGAGATTATGTCTGAGTTCATATATTATTGAAACAATTTCAATAGAAGCATTCATTCGTGTATTTTTAAAGCTAATAACAATAGGCTTTTGTGCTGAGAGATATATTTTTTCTATGACATGCTTTGTAAAAAATCCCTTTTATTTTCTCTAAACAAGGCATGATACGTACCTGAAGGGTGAAATGATACAAACAATAAATAAGTCCTGTAATACAAGAAAGGCTTCATTACTGCTGCCTTTTCATCAAGTCATGTATGCATGCACAATACACTTTACAGGGTGTTCTAAAATATATGTGATCTACTACTATCATAATGTCATTGAATGCTTCTTTGATCCTTGGGACTTTAATGTCTCCTTCTTCTTCTTCTCCCTTCCAAGTATTAGGCCAAGGCCTGTTACGATCCTACAGAAAATTTTCCCTCCAGCGTTTCATAGGACGGCCCAGTGATCTTCGTCCTCTTGGTATATAATTATAAACTTCTTTTGGGATCCGATTTGAACTCATTCTTTCAAGATGGTGTTTCCAATTTAGTTGGTACTGTTTAATATATTCCAAAATTGGCGTAGTCTTCAATTCTTTTAAGATATCGGTGTTTCTTTTCCGATCCCATCTGGTGTAACCCACTGTTCTGCGCATGAATCTCATTTCACAAGCCGTTATTCTGCTTTCATGTTGTCTTTTTAGTGTCCATGCTTCACTACCATAGGTCAACACCGGTCTAGCCAAAGTGTTATATAAACGTAATCTGGTGTTTTTTTGTACAAGGGATGGTTTCATAACTTGATTAATAATTCCCAAACTTTTATTATAACTAGTAATTTTTTCAGGGATATCCTTTTCATCCCAGATAGAGAGATAATATCCAAGATATTTAAATTGATTAGATCTCTCTAAAATTTTATCTGGAGACAGATTTTACTTTGTATGGGGTCCTTCCCATGAAATGCCATAATTTTAGTTTTGTTAATTGATATTTCCATATTAAATTTGGCAGCTATTTTTTGTAAATTATAAATTGATCGTTGCAAATCATTTTTGGAAAGGGACTTTAATGTAAATGCAATATGGAAATTAACACGAATAAGACAAAATGCTTAACAATATCAAAAGAACCAGTAAGATGCAAATTAGAAGAGGAAATAAAAATATAGAACAAGTGCCAGAATTTAATTACTTAGGTGTATTAATAACAAACGCTAAAAATGTAATAAAAAGTAAGGAAACAAGCTGATAAAGCAGCCCAAATATCAGGGTATATGAAAGATTTAATTTGGCGAAACAAACATATGTCAATAGAAAGCAAACCCCGCATATACAAAACGATAGTTCGGCCAGTTATCGTATATGGAGCAGAAACTAGGGCTGATACAACAAAAACTAATCAAATAATAAGCACATGTAAAATTAAAATCTTAAGAACTATTCAGCCGCGGTAGACTAGTGGTTATGCTCCTTGTCTCTGGTCCTGAGGGTCGCAGGTTCAAACCCGACCGGGGTCGATGGTTTTTTAGGACGGAAAAATCCAAGGAGCAAGTCCTCCGGAAGGGACTTTAAGCCGTGGGTCCCGAGTCTAAAGATTTTCAGGCTCGTAAAAAATCCTTAAGCCTGAATGAAAAGGCCTCTAAGCAAAAATTACCGAATTTTCCCGTCCTTGTACTACCTTGGTTTCTTAGATGTTAGTATGAGGCGGAACGCTGACCACGGACCACTCAAATGACATCTATACGAAAACAAGTGTAACTAAATTAGTATGGTTCAAATTCTTCCCTGTAGGGGGAGAGCGCCTAAATCTCTGTAAAGGGAAAAACATAGGCTTACAAAAAAAAAGTTTAGTTTCTGGTTGTATCAGCCCTAGTTTCTGCGCCATATAAGATAACTGGTCGAAACTATCGTTTTGTATATGCGGGGGTTGCTTGGTATTGAAATATGTTTGTGGCGGCCAAATTCAATATTTTCATAGATCCTTGAAATTTGTGCTGCTTTATCGGCTCGTTTCTTTATTTTTATAAATGTTGGAAAAAAAAAAAAGAGAGTATAGAATGATGTTGAATAGATAAAGGACACCAATTTTACATGTAAAAGTAAAGTTACAAAATAATATTATACATTTCATAATGCACCTGATACATCTAACCCTTGGCAAACAAAGATAAGCTTTCTATGAAACTCTTCAAAATGTTGTAACAAAAAGAAACAATAGAGAAAAACTTACTATATTCGGCGACTTCAATGGAAAGAATAGGAAAAAAAAATGTTTACCAGGCATTGCACAAAGGTTTTAATGAAGATGTCAGAAATGAAAATGGAGATATGCTCATTACATTTGCCTGCAACGAATGCGTTTTAAGAAGTAATCATACATTCCTATCAATCCAATGAAAGATAAATAGACCTTCCATAATAGGACATCACAGCATGCAGTAAAATTACTATTTACTACACTGATGAATAAATAGAGAATAATTAACATGGTTCCACTAAAGTGTAGAAGATTTAATTTACTTATCAATTGTTTGGTTACATAAATAGTTACATGTATGTGAAAGGATAGGATAATATAAGCCGATTTAATAAATATAACAAAGTCCCTGGCACTGTCGAACCCGTAGGTTCATGGTTCACGCGGACATAAACACTCTAGACATTACGAACCTGAGCTAAAGTTTTCCAAAAAATAATCCAGTATGATTTATGATTACTAGAATCGTGGTTTAATTGCTATTCTCCCACCTCATTTTTGATATAACAAATGCGCGTTTTCCCTCTGGCTTTCCTACAAGGGGTTCCCATGCCACTCTTTCATTTCCAATCGTGCCACATGTCCTGCCCATCGCAGTCTACGAGATTTAAGTGTTCTTATTGCATCTGGCTTCCTAATAAAGACCATGTAGTTCATTGTTAATGTACTCTTCTCCATTCACCTGTCGGCTCATCTCTCTTTGGACCAAAAAATTTCCTAAGAACTTTGTTCTCAAATACTTGTAATTCCTTCCTTCCTTCCTTAAAGTCAAGAGTCCATGTTTCGCACCTATATAATATAACTGGTAGAAAGAACAGTTTTTATATATTTCAGTTTTAACGTTTTTTAGAGAAATTGGGTGAAAAAACTCCATGTAATCTGGCAATAGAATGCATTTCCAGAATTTGGAGACTATGTTTAATTTCGTTTTAAATTTTTTATGTACCCCCTGTATGTTTGTGATTAGATTTCCTGTTATTGGAATTCAGCCACATCCTCAAAGTTTCCATGATTTGTCATTTAACTATATCCGTTAAGCACTGGATTTCTAGTTAAGTATTTAGGCCGACGTTGTCAGAATATCTACTGTAGAATTCATTTAATGCAAAATTGCAATAAAAAGCTATATTAAAAAAAAATCCATATATGTTGACTGTTAGAAGAAAAACATAATAAGAAAGGCACAGAAAAGTTAGCTGAACGGGAGATATGACGAAGAGAGATGGAAAGAGAAATGGACCCACAAAATAATAAATTTCCCTGCACTGGAACGAATGAAGCGAAATAAAAAGATGGGATAGATAAAAAAAAAAAGAAAGGTGTCTTGTAGATTAAGAAATAACTAATTGCGCAGGTTATTTGGGAACAAATGGTGAAAGGTTTAGAGCAGAAGATAACGCTTAAGACAGATGTATCTTTCTGTGTCGATAAGAAAAGAAAAAAAGTTGGAAGAGTCGAGAAGGATGTACTTGGGAAAACTCTCAATGAATGATTGGTGTTACACGCCTTCTCAATTATTTTCAAATAACTACAATAATGTTAAAAACTCTATTTTTGCGCGGTGGTGCCTTTGTTGTGAAGAATATGTTTTCCTCTGATCGCTATGCAGAGTAGACCATTGGTGGGGCTGCCACCTCGAAGCTTTAGGTCCAGCTCCTGGGTATGATAAAGATATTGAACACAAAATGCATCAGTTTCAAGCTATTTGTGGTACAATAAATAGAACATTGAATAATCATCATCATCAATGGCAGGCATGGATTAGGCCATTGGCCTGTTCCGCTTCAGGAAAGAAATTGATCCCTCCACCTCTTCTTAGGTCTTCCTGGGTCTCTTCGCCCTGTGGGTCTGTAGTTCAATAGCTGCAGAGGTAGTCTATTATTTGGCATTCTCAGTAGATGTTCATGCAATTATTTTGATATTTTTGAATTATTTCAGTTATTGCTGTGTGTTGAGAGCTTCATTACGCATGTGGTCATGAACCGTATAACCCGCTAAAGGTCTTAATAACTTCATTTCTGCAGCTACTATCCTATTTAATTTACCTGTAGTAAGAGTCCAGGTTTCAGAACCATAAAGTAGAGTTGGAAGAGCCATTGTTTTATAAATTTTTCAGAATTGTATCTGGACGTACTTTTCGGAAAAGAATGCTTTTTATTGTTCCTATAATTTTTGAAATTTGACCAATTTTATGTCTATGTCTTTACATGTGTCGTAGGAAAGATTGCAGCCAAGATAAGTAAAGTTATTAACTTGTTCTATTATATTGTTGTTAATAACAATTTTAGTTCGTATCGGTATTTTCCCTTGAAACGCCATAGTTTTTGTCTTACTCACCGAAATTTGTAAATTATAATCTTGGGTTATATTTGACAATCTATGTACTGCTCTTTATAGGTGATCTTCAGAAGTAGCCAATATTACTTGATCATCTGCATACATTAATGTGTTGAGGGGTCGACCATCAATCATAAAGTGTGATTGTGATTGGTTTTGCCATAATTTATGATTTCATTCATATATAAATTAAATAGAAGTGGACAGCCTTGTTTTACACCTTGGGATATTAGTCTATCTGATTTGCTGATTTGATTATTTATTTTTATTCGAATTCGTGTGTTATTGATACATGCTTTGAATTAAATGCTTGGGTATTCCTGCATTATGTAAGATATCCCATAATGTTATTCTCTTTACTGTGTCGAAGGCTTTATGATAATCAATGAATATCATACAAGTTGGTATATTAAATTCTCTATGTTTTTCTATGATTTGTGCTAACGTAAAGACACTATCTATACAGGATCTGTTGGGTCTGAAACCATTTTGTTCATGTTCATTGAATAATAAAGCCCATAAACAAACAAAATTAAAATGTTATAAATCAATGGCTGTCCCTGTCCTTTTGTATGGGAGTGAATCTTGGATTACCACTACCAAACAAGAAAGTAAAATCCAAGCAGCCGAGATGAAATTTTTAAGAAGAGTAAAAGGCTGCACTAGAATGGACCAGACAAGAAACGAGGATATCCGTGAAGAACTGCAGATCTACTCCATAAAAGAAAATATATTTAACAACAAGATACAGTGGAAAGAACATGTAGAAAGAATGGAAGAAAGTAGATTATACCAAATAAAATCTTCCATTATTTTCCAAGAGGAAGAAGAGATGTCGGACGTCCTCGGAAGAGATGGTCTTAGATCTATTAGTGAAGACGGAACAGGCAACTCTTGCCTAAACCAGGAAGTGAAGAAGAAGAAGAAGTGCCTTTGTCTTACTTAGAGCAATGGTGACCATGATTGAAGAAGCTTCCATGCACGCCTTTCATTCCATATTCGTGCCACATGTCCTGCCCATCGCAGTTGAGCTTCTTGTAGGAAAACCAGAGGGAAAACGCCCAGTTGGTAGACCAAGAATGAGGTGGGAGAATAACATTAACTATGATTTGAGGGAAGTAGATTACATAGGGGATGATTGGAAAACATTGGCTCAGGATAGGGATGTATGGAGAGCCTATGCCCGCGCGGCCATGAACCTACGGGTTCGATAGTGCTAATTATTATTATTATTATTATTGAAAATAATTAAGAAGGCGTGTAACACCAATCATTCATTGACAGTTTTCCCAAGTACATCCTTCTCAACTCTTCATATAATAATATAATAATAATAATAATAATAATAATAATAATAATAATAATAATAATGATAATAATAATAATAATAATAATGATAATAATAATAATAATAATAATAATAATAATAATAATAATAATAATAATAATAATAATAATAATAATAATAATAATAATAAAATAATAATAATGATGGTAGCGGTGGCGGCGGCGATGATGATGATGATAATAATAATGTTAATGTTAACGATAATAATAACAATAACAATAATAATGACAATAACAATAATAATAACAACAATAATAATACTAATAATAATGGGTAGATACGAAATAAAGAAATAAGGGAAATTATGGGTGTACAAGAGGAGCCGGACATCATAGACATTATAGAAAAGAAAAGATTACAGTGGTATGGCCATGTCAAAAGAATACCAGAGCAAAGATTGCCTAAAATTGTTATGGAATGGATCCCAATGGAAAGGAGGAAGAAAGGAAGACCGAAGATAACTTGGATAGAAGGGGTACAAGCAGCTATGAATATCAGAGGATTGGAGGAAGATCAATGGATGGACAGAGAGGAATTGCGTTTGGTTTCCAGAAGACGGTGGCAGCTGCCATGATACCGGATGAATAATAATAATAATAATAATAATAATAATAAAATATAATAATAATAATAATAAATAATTTCATGGTGCGACTGGTCTAGGAGGCCCTTAGCCTACCAGCCGCCTGCTGGTCTCACATCCACTGTGTTAATCACAGAGGTAGATGATCTCCAGCCAGTGTATGAGTGACATGTGGTCAGCTATAACGAGTCCCCCAGCTATCTGTAAAACACTTCACTTAAAACTTTACAGAATCTCACGTTGAGAAAACCGCTACTTATTGTAGCTACCCAATGTCTCACGATGCTGGGTGGGCACCGGTACCACACTGGCCGAAATACCATGAGAAACATTTCTCATTTGTTTTCAAACATCGCCGTTTACGTTAAATATATAAACATTTTAAAATAACTGTAGTTAAATAATGGTTTGTGAGTCTTCTTCACTTCCTGGTTTAGGCAAGAGTTGCCTGTTCCGTGATTTGCGAGTAAAGCAGCTTAATTTTATTCGTTAAATAGTCCTAGCAAATGTCATTTCTTGATTTTCAAATCCCCTAGATAATTCGCTCCTCACTTCGTGAGTCGTGAATTTATCGATAATTTGGAAATCACTCGTGGCATTACTTATAATAATTATATACATACTGCAACAATAATAATAATTTGTTCCAATTTATGTATGTGGGCAGTTGCCATAGAATCCCTGAACTTTAAACTGAAGAAATCATTATATTTGCATTGTATTCTAAGCCTATGTTTTCCCTTGACAGAGATTTAGGCGCTCTCCCCCCTACAGAGAAGAATTTGAACCATACTAATTTAGTTACACTTGTTTTCGTATAGATGTCATTTTGAGTGGTCCGTGGTCAGCGTTCCGCCTCATACTGACATCTAGGAAATCAACGTAGTACTAGGACGGAAAAAGTCGGTAAATTTTTGCTTAGAGGCCTTTTCATTCAGGCTTAAGGATTTTTTTACGAGCCTGAAATCTTCAGACTCGGGACCCCACGGCTTAAAGTCCCTCCCGGAGAAACTTGCTCCTTGGATTTTTCCGTCCTAAAAACAACTCATCGACCCCGGCCGGGTTTGAAACCGCGAGGCACTAGTTCACCCCGGCCAACTCATTATATTTGTGCTAGAGAAAATATAGAAAACAATGTAAATTCCTTATAATGTTTTTTATCAGTTTGTACGATAATCCACAATCATTTGCAGACAATTTGTTGTGTTAGTTGAAAACAGGGTCAAGAGCAGGAATGATCTGTCTCATAGAAACAGAGAATAGAAAGACGACGACCTCTATGGAATTCATCAGAGCAAATTAGACAATCAATGATGAATACATTCAGTGGGAGCCAACATAACCCGGTGAGACAGTGGCGGCTGGTGCCACATTCATTCTCTTGCTAAAATAGAAGCTATCTTCCAACACGGCCTATTACATTATATAAAAATAAGGATTCAGAAAATTACAATTCAAGTCAAAATTGAAACATCTTACTAACTAACTGGCACTATCGCACGCTTAGGTGCATGGCTGCGTGTACATAAGCTCTCCACACATCCTTATTCTGAAGCTAATGTTTTCCATGCATGCCCTGTATAAGCTTTTTTCTCAAATTATGGTTAATGTTTCCACCGCTGTGGTCTCGAGGTAGCGTGCTACCTTGTCACGCAGCGGGCCCCGGTTTGGTCTCCGGCCGGGGCAGTTTTTCCGGGTGAGGTATTTATCGGGGTTCTTCCTCACCTGTAAGACAAATGTCAGGAAAACTTTAAGGCCCAAACGGTCCCCGAACATCATATGGCCATCATCATTCTTATCTTCATCATCCTTCAACCTGTGTGGAAAGCAACGGGAAGCTACCACACCTACAATTCCCTAGTAAAGCTGGAAGCATAGCATGAAAATCTATGATTGCAGTGAAGGACCTGCTTTCGGGCAGAAATACTATGGATGGATGGTTTGATGTTATTCTCCCACCTCATTCTTCGAATGCCTAGTGGGAGTTTATCCTCTGTTTTTTTAAAAAAGCATCTATGTCCCTTTTTCATTCCCCATTCGTGCCACTTGCCCTGTCCTTCGCAATCTACAAGACTTAACTGTTCCTATTGCAACAGGTTTCTTATAAAGACCATGTAGTTCACTGTTAAGTAGTCTTCTTCATTCACCTGTCTGTGCATCTCTCTTGGTACAAAAAAATTCCTAAGAACGAAATGCCTTATGTTGCAAAATATGAAGAAGAGTCAAAATTAATCAAGAATAATCACTCACAAGTCAATTTAACATCAAAATGTAATTTATGGGGGGGAGGTTAATTGGGATTTTCCGGATTTCTGTTCTGGTCAAAAACCCTGATGGAACTGATATTTAACATCTGGGGTGAATTCGGTGACGTCCGGAGGGTCTAACTTAGCCAATCCATCCCTCTCCTCACCTCCAAGTCGTCCTCATCCCTTGGGACCTTCTTAATATCTTTTATACGATTTTAAAGGACGAAAAGAGAGAGTGGGGTGGGTGGAAACTAAGGTTTAAGGAACAATAATCACACACAGGAATGAGATGCACAATAAATTAAACATAGGCTCAATTCTGGAAATGCGTGCTATTATGCATTGCAGAGACTTTTGATGTCCCAACCCTTTCAAAAACGTTTAAACTGAAAATATATAAAAATATTATTCTACCAGTTATATTATATGGATGCGAAACATGGACTCTTACTTTAATGGAGGAAAGGAGATTACGAGTTATTGAGAAATAAAGTACTTAGGAATTCTTTTGTACCAAAGAGAGATGAACAGACAGGTGAATGGAGAAGACTACATAACAATGAACTACATGGTCTTTATAGGAAGACAGATATAAGAAGAACTGTTAGTCTCGTAGACTGCGATGGGCAGGGCATGTGGCACGTATGGGGAATGAAAGACGTCCATGGAAGCTTCTTGTAGGAAAAACGCCAGTTGGTAGACCAAGAATGTAGAAGGAGAATAATGATTTGAGGGAAGCAGATTATACAGGGAATGATTGGAAAACATTAGCTCAGGATAGGGATGTATGGGTACGCGCGCGGCCATGAACCTATGGGTTCGATAGTGCCAGTGACTTATTTAAAGTTTTTAAATGTCGCCTGCGGCGGTCTTACACGCTTAAATGTAAAAAATATTATTCCGACCAATGAAAATGCAGTAGTTTATAGGCCTATTACAACAGGAACTTAGCCTCGGAACGATTGGATATTTAGCGACGCCTCTCCAATAAAACAGATACTCAAACGATTCAAGTGAACCTTTGGAGACACCCTATATAAGCAAATGGTTATTATTAATAATGGAAATGGTTTGTTTGGTTGAAAGATTATTCATGCAAGTAAAGCGTACTCAGCGCGTTGGAATTATTGCATACAATAAAGTGTGTTGTTGCCGTGACGAGGTGCGATGTGTTATGGCATAAAAACACATGTCTCTTTAAGTGATAGCATAAGTGTGTTTGTTGCCAGTGACGAGGTGCGATGTGGTTATGGCATAAAAACACATGTTTTAAGTGATAGCAAAGTGTGTTGTTGCCGTGACGAGGTGCGATGTGGTGATGGCATAAAAAACACATGTCTTTAAGTGATAGCATAAAGTGTTGTGTTTGCCGGACGAGTGCGATGTGGTTATGGCATAAAACACATGTCTTTAAGTGATAGCATAAAATGTTGTTTGGCCCGTACGAGGTGCGATGTGGTTATGGCATAAAACACATGTCTTTAAGTGATAGCATAAAGTGTGTGTTGTGCCGTGACGAGGTGCGATGTGTTATGGCAACAAAACACATGTCTTTAGTGATAGCATAAAGTGTGTGTTGCCGTGACGAGGTGCGAATGTGGTTATGGCATAAAAACACATGTCTTTAAGTGAATAGCATAAAGTGTGTTGTTGCCCGTGACGAGGTGCGATGTGGTTATGGCATAAAAACAACATGTCTTTAAGTGATAGCATAAAGTGTGTTGTTGCCGTGACGAGGTGCGATGTGTTTGGCATAAAAACACATGTCTTTAAGTGATAGCATAAAAGTGTGTTGTTGCCGTGACGAGGTGCGATGTGGTTATGGCATAAAAAACATGCTGTCTTTAAGTGATAGCATAAAGTTGTGTTGTTGCCGTGACGAGGTGCGATGTGGTTATGGCATAAAACACATGTCTTTAAGTATGCATAAAGTGTGGTTTTGCCGTGACGAGGTGCCGATGTGGTTATGGCATAAAAACACATGTCTTTAAGTGATAGCATAAGTGTGTTGTTGCCGTGACGAGGTGCGATGTGGTTCTGGCATAAAAACACATGTCTTTAAGTGATAGCATAAAGTTGGTTGTTGCCGTGACGAGGTGCGATGTGGTTATGGCATAAAAACACATGTCTTTAAGTGATAGCATAAATGGTTTTGTTGCCGTGACGAGGTGCGATGTGGTTATGCAGATAAAAACACATGTCTTAAGTGATAGCATAAAGTGTGTTGTTCCCGTGACGAGGTGCGATGTGGTTATAGGCATAAAAACAATGTCTTTAGTGATAGCATAAAGTGTGTTGTTGCCCGTGACGAGGTGCGATGTGGTTATGGCATAAAAACACATGTCTTTAGTGATAGCATATCTGCGGGAAACCACTTCTCCCTCTCACTGCATTTGTTTGCCAGGAATCCATGCGTATAATGTTATATGCTTCCGCTAAAATGAAAACTCTAAATACTTACTTAACATTACTCACTGGCACTATCGAACCCGTAGGTTCATGGCCGAGCGGACATAAGCTCTCCATACATCCCTATCCTGAGCTAATGCCTTCCAATCATTCTCTATATAATCTACGTCCCTCAAATCATAGTTAATGTTGTTCTCCCACCTCATTCTTGGTCTACCAACTGGGCGTTTTCCCTCTGGCTTTCCTACAAGAAGCTTCCATGCACGTCTTTCATTACCCATACGTGCAACATGTCCTGGTCATCGCAGTCTACGAGACTTAACTGTTCCTTATTATATCTGGCTTCCTATAAAGACCATGTAGTTCATTGTTATGTAGTCTTCTCCATTCACCTATCTGTTCATCTCTCTTTGGTCCAAAAATTTTCCTAAGAGCTTTATTCTCAAATACTCGTAATCTCCTTTCCTCCCTTAAAGTAAGAGTCCATGTTTCGCACCCATATAATATAACTGGTAGAATAATAGTTTTATATATTTCAGCTTAACGTTTTTTGAAAGGAGTTGGGACATCAAAAGTCTCTACAATGCATAATAGCAATGCATTTCCAGAAAATTGAGCCTATGTTTAATTTCCTTGTGCGTCTCATTCCTATTTGTGATTATTGTTCCTAGGTATTTGAATTCAGCCACTTCCTCAAAATTTCCCTCATTTGTCATTAGGTGTCCATTTCCATTATACATATAATGAATTTCTACCTGTGACCACATATTTAGTTTTACTGATATTTACTTCCAGTCCTAATTTCTTAGTGTTACTCAATAGTGTGTGCGTGTTGGCCTTTAGTATCTCCCTCGCTATCGGCCAATGCCTACACCCAAGTACTACATCATCACATCACATATATTGTGTGTGTGTGTGTGTGTGTGTGTGTGTTATATTGGCAGATATAAGTATGAATAAGAAAGTTTTTCTTGGGTTTTTCCGCGTCTTGGATTCAAGTTCGGCCTCTGGCCACTGACTCCGACGTTTCGGCATGATCCCACATGTCATTATCAAGGAATGATAAGTTCCAGTCACAGGTTTAGGTCTTACATAATAAAATACACAGAGTTTTCGCTGTGGTCCGTTTCTTTACGTATTTTATTATATAAGACCTAAACCTGTGACTCGAACTTATCATTCCTTGATAATGACATGTGGGATCATGCCGAAACGTCGGAGTCAGTGGCCAGAGGCCGAACTTGAATCCAAGACGCGGAAACCCAAGAAAACTTTCCTATTCACATATATAATATATATATATATATATATTAATACTATACATAATACTAATATGGACTCTTAATTTAAGGGAGGAAAAAAGATTACAAGTAATTTGAGAATAAAGTACTTAGGAAAATTTTTGGACGAAGAGAGATGGACATGTGAATGGAGAAGACTACATAACAATGAACTACATGGTCTTTATAGGAAGTCAGATATAATATGAACAGTTAAGTCTCGTAGACTGCGATGGGCAGGACATGTTGCGCATATGGGGGAATGAAAGACTTGCAGGAAGCTCTTGTAGGAAAGCCAGACGGGAAACGCCCAGTTGGTAGACCAAGAATGAGGTGAACAGACAGGTGAATGAAGAAAAACTTACATAACAATGAAGTACATGGTCTTTATAGGAAGGAATATATAATAAGAACAGTTAAGGCTCTTAGACTGCGATGGGCAGGACATGTTGCACGTATGGGGAATGAAAGACATCCTTGGAAGCTTCTTGAGGAAAAACGCCGAATTGGTAGACCAAGAATGTAGAAGAAGAATAACATTAACCATGATTTGAGGAAATAGATTATTACAGGGAAAGATTGGAGAACATTAACTCAGGATAGGGATGTATGGAGAGGTTATGTCCGCGCGGTCATGAACCTACGGGTTCGATAGTGCCAGTGAGTAAGTAAGTACTATACAAAACGGTTTTGATGAATTGATTAATATTAAACAAATTTATAACCGGAATTTGTCTCTATTGGGACGGAAAAACCAGAAAAAACCGGTCTTGTTGGTCAGCCAAAATCTCGGAAATATGAGCCTCAAACAACTGAGGGCAGCTGTGTGGGCGTGCAGTTTGCATTACCTCAAGACGTTATTTATATTCTGTGTCTTAAAGTTCCCAAACAGTATTCCACGTGCTCTGTAGGTACAAGCACATAAAATAAAACTTTCAGCATAACAAGTTTTATGCACACATCGGGGGTCCTTCAAATACACTCGTAAAAGTGACATGGCCAGCAGACAAGATCAATACAGTATCTGGTATAAGAACTAGCCGGCGCGACGTGTCCTGCTACCCTAAATAAACAAAATGTGTTTTTATGTTTAGTTGAGCCTCAAGGGCTAGTCGTCAGCGTTTCTGACTACTGTTCATGAGTCACTGGTTCGATTCCCGTCGAACCACAGGCATTTTTCTTTAAAGAAGAATTATTCCTGTGGTTGTCCAGGGTCTGGAATTTAAATTAAGTGGCTAAGGCAGGAAGCCTTGGCTGGGACTTGCGCTGGTTCGAGTCTCCATGGGGGAAGAAATTTTCTCATGGTATTTCGGCCAGTATGGGACCGGTGCCCACCCAGCATCGTGAGGCATTTGTGTAGCTACAATAAGTAGCGGCTCCCAGGTTGAGAAAACCAGCTATGACGGCTGGGGGACTCGACATGCTGACCACATGTCACCCCTACACTGGCTGATTATCATCTACCTCTGTGATTGACACATATGGATGTGAGGCCAGCAGCCGGCTGATAGGCTAAGGGCCTTGTAGGCTTGTCGCGCCAGGAGTTTTTTAGTTTAAGAATTCTCCTGGCGCTTTATTATCATTTATCACCCATCATATCATCAGGGTAACGTAAGTCCGTCTTCCAGGCGCCCCGACTTCAGAAGTGGGTTACAAATACGCCAATGCCAGGAGAGAACACCAGAAATGTCGAAATGACAACCTGGGTACGAAATAAAAAAAATGTTTAGTTGAATAAGTAAAAAGAAAAAAATAATAAGAAATACTGTCATAAGAGAAAAAATGAATATTGGTTATTCAATATTAGATTACATACAGTATAAGCAATTACATGGGTAGGGCACGTACGACGAATACAAGAAGAAAGATTACCCAGGAAAACATTGGAATGATGTCCACCTGGAAGAAGGAGGAGAGGAAGACCTCGAAACTCGTGGATGCAGGATATAAAACTGGAATGAGAGCAAGAGGACTGGAGGATATGGATTGGGTGGAGAGAGACGATTGGAGAAGAAAAATAAAACTTAGGCACAGAAAGATGTGTAAACATTAAAATTCTCATCATCATCATAGTACATTCACGAATTTAGGCCATTTGTTGACCTGTTTCGGCCTCAAGAGAAACACCATCCAAAGTCTTTTGAGTGGACGTCCTGGTCTTCTTCTTCCTGCAGGTTTGATATCTTAACATTAGTTTGGGTATTCTGTGATCTTCCATTCGATGAACATGTTGCATTCATCTTGACTTATAATCAGAAATTTTGTTTTCTAAAGATTCCATGTGTAATTCTTTTATGATGTTTTCATTTTTTTAGTGATCTAGTAGTGTGTATCCTGCAGTCCTCCGAAGATATCTCATTTCAGCAGATCTAAGTCTCTGTATATCCTTCTGTTTCAAAGTCCATACTTCGCTACCATACAAAAGAGTTGCAAGAGCCAGTGTTTTATACACTTTTAGTCTTGAATGCTTTTGGACTAACTGAGGCTTGAAGATAGAATTTATTAATCCTAAAATTCTTAAAAATTTAGATATTTTTGCATTTACATCCTTTTCTTCTTCATATGAGATATTGCATCCTAGATATGTAAGATTATTCACCTGTATATAAAAAAAAATCCTCAATCGCGTCCAACTCAGGGTCGGATCGAGGAATGAGATGAGATGAAGCCCCTTATATAGAGGTCTGTGCCTGACGCACCGTCACAGGGGTAGATGAATGAAATAAAACGAAATACATGAGGTGAGTGTGGGGAAATGGTGGAATGAAATTGTAGCAGGGGAAAGCGGGAGAAAACCCGGAGAAAAACCTGCCCAAGCTCCGTTACGTCCACCACGAAACCCACATGGAGTGACCGAGACTCGATCTTGGGACCCCAGCGGTGAGATATGACCGTCTAACCGTTTGCGCCACGGAGTCAACTATGGCAGAAAAATAATATATCGAATTCTGAGAAGTCACTTATGTTCATTTGATGCTTGAGGAAATACGCCCTGCTTCACTCAGTTTTAACACATCTCAACTCCAGTAGACAATCACTTGAAATCATCATCATCACTCCAGGGATTAGGCAATTGCCCGTTCCGACTTCATAATGGATCAGCCCAACGTCTTCTAAGTCTTCCAACATCACGTCTTCCTCTTGCTTGATAATTTCTTGCTAACAATGGATATCTCTCCTTACTCATTCCATCCATGTGATCAATCCACTTCTGTCTGTAATTCGTGACCTTATCCAATGAAGGCTGCACTTTCAATTCTTCTCTTATATTCTCATTTCTTATTCTATCAAGTCTTGTACATCCTTTAACTTCTCTTAGGAACCTCATCTCCGCCGTCTGTATTCTATCCTTCTGTTTTTTCATTGGAGCCCAAGTTTCACAGCCATACAATATTGTGGGAACCGCCATAACAATATACATTTTTAACTTTGTTTCTTTTCTAATTTTATTTTTGAATGTTCTCTGTATTGTTCCACACACCGTCTGAAATTTATTTATCTTGGAGTCAATATATCTTTCCACATTGTAGCCAACATCACAGCCGAAATATTTGAAACTAGACACCTGTTCTATAACTTTGGTTTTCTAAAATAATTTTGGATCTCACTGGATCTCTTCCTCTGAAAGCCACTTGAAATATAATCATAATTTCTGAAAAACAACTCTGAAACACTCGCTTCGTACAAATTAGTGTATGTTTAATATAAAGATGGTTAATGCGATGGATATAAGTTCTTCTTCTTCTTCTTTTCTTCTTCCTTTCCAGGATTAGGTCAATGCGACCTGTTCCGGTCTCAAGTCCATCGTTTCCCTTGGCCATCCCAAAGATCTTTTTCCATGTGATTTGTAGGTTGTTGATTTTTTTGGGTAATCTTGTATTGTCCATTCTGTCTAAATGTTCTTTCCATTGGTATTTGTGCTCTTCTAGTTTATCAACTATTGAAAATATCTCCAGTTCATTTCTTATTGATTCATTGTGTAATCTATCCATGCGTGTACATCCTTTTACGGATCTTAAACATTTCATTTCAGTGACTTGAATGTGTGAGATATCTTTTTTGTAAGTTCCAAAGATTCAGATCCATATACGGGGTGAATCATAAATATGGCCGCTATACGTTTGATCGCGTTGTGTGATGAAAATATTACCATTACAGGAAATATGAAATTACCGTTGGAAAGGCAATTATTCAAATTACAACAATGGAATAAAACAAAACAGTGTAGAACTTACGTCATTAGTCAAAATGGCGTAGAATATGCAACAGCAAATATTACAATTACTGCATGGGCAATAACGTATGCTAATGATCGTGAGGCCGCAAGACGTGAGTTTAACGTAGCATTGCAGCCGTCGACTGTGGGGAAGTGGAGAAAACGACTGCTGGAAACAGGAAGGGTGCAGAAAATCAAACCTCCTGGAAGACCTCGCATTAGCACGGATGCAGAAACAACGAAGAGAATTGTGGAGGCGTTCGACGCTAGCCCACAAAAATCAACCCGCCAAGCTGCACGTGAGCAGTGATTTGTTTTGTTTTCTTGTAATTTAAAGGATTCCCTTTCCAATGATAACATCATATTTTCCTCACAAAATGCGATCAAACGTATAGCCATATTTCTGAATCACTCTGTAAAAGAACAGGAACAGCCATGATTTTATAAAACCTGAGCTGAGTTTCTCTTCGAGTCTTTCGGGGGGTTCTTCTTATGGTGCCGCACCATAGCTGGAATGATCTGAGGATGAGCTCTCAGACTGTACAAAAGGCTCCAAATAGTCAGCGAAAAAATATAGCCTCTCTCTACCAAACCCTTCACGTGGTTGGGACTGTGTTTTACTGAAGATGGAGGGTGAATGGCGAGTTTCTGGCGCCATAAAACCAGATGTTCGGGGCAGACAGAGCTCTGTAGCCTTGTAAGGCAGTCTGTCTAGGAGAAAGACAACTCCGAAATTAAACTCTGGTCCTCCAGGTTGGGGGTTTTGCGGTTGGGCTGGTAACCCACCCAAGTAAAAAAAATATCACTCAGAAGTCTCAAGTGTGAATACGAAACCCGGACAGGAATTATAAGTTCGAAAATCGAAAGAACTAGATCCCAATACGAGGTTTTGAGCTGAGTAAATACAAATTTCTGTACTAAATGTTTTAGCGCTGGGTGCCGCAGATAATCTACTGGCGTCCACATAACCTACGTAAAAATTAGGAAAATTTTTGGACCGAACAGAGATGAACAAACAGGTGAATGGAGAAGACTACATAACAATGAATTACATGGTCTTTATAGGAAGCCAGATATAATAAGAACAGTTAAGTCTCGTAGACTGCGATGGGCAGGACATGTTGCACGTATGGGGAATGAAAGACTTGCATGGAAGCTTCTTCTAGGAAAACCAGAGGGAAAACGCCCAGTTGGAAGACCAAGAATGAGGCGGGAGAATAACATTAACTATGATTTGAGGGAAGTAGGTTATACAGCGAATGATTGGAAAGCATTAACTCAGGATAGGGATATATGGACAGCTTATGTCCGCGCGGCCATGAACCTACGGGTTCGATAGTGCCAGTGAGTAAGTAATAATAATAATAATAATAATAATAATAATAATAATAATAATCTACAACAGCTGTAATAGGGTCAATAACCCGCGCCGTCTTTATGTCTCTTCAATTTGGCCCGCGATACAAATGGGTTTGGGTGTCTGGTCTAGATACAGGTTTGTCTATAAATAGCTCAGTTATCTGCAGAAATGGAAATTCAAACATTTAACAAACTGGTTTCCTTTAAGGAATGTTCTATTTTTAGAAAGTGCCTTTAAAAATAGGAATTTCCACAAAATTAACTCTAAAAACTTCAAAAAGCTAAATTAATTAAATAAAAATAAAATTTAGTTTTATTTGATTTTCATATTTATTAAGATATAATTCAGTGACAGCTGTTTCGGTACACTGTACCTTCTTCAGACATGTTAACAAATTATGAATTGTGTTCCAACTGATCTAAGCAACAATACAACAATAATTTATTTACATTTTTTAATTTAACAAAGGGGATTCATTCAAATCAAGTTGAGAATTTAACAGTTTATTACTACTTTTCAATTTATTTATTTCTACAGCCTCCAAAAGGTCCAACTTCTTACCCTTATCACAAACATGTAACATTTCAAAATTTGGATCGAAACAATGATTAAATTGAAATAGGTGGTTAGCATATTTTGAATATTCTAAATTTCTGTTATATGCTGTCATGTGTTCTTTTATACGAGAGATAAAAGGTCTAACCATTTTGTCCTATATAGACATTGTCAACATGTGCCACACTTCAATTTATATACACCTGATAATTTTTCTTTTTATTTTGGTTTTATTGTTTTTTATTATATTTTGATTATTTAAAAAGCTAAATGTTTCGCAATTCATGAATCTCTCCAAAATTACTTTAGAGTTATTATCTTCGCCATAGTTATTACATATAAACAAAACAATTCAGAATCCTAATTTTTTTCCAGTTAGCTGTATATCGAAAAATAATAGATATGAATTGAAACATTTTACCTTAGTAGTAATTCCACTAAAAGAGTCAATCAATCTGGAACTTACGGAAATCTGTTCAATTAAAACCACATATATACCAATACTAACTATCTCA
Source organism: Diploptera punctata (assembly GCA_030220185.1). Taxonomy (NCBI): domain Eukaryota; kingdom Metazoa; phylum Arthropoda; class Insecta; order Blattodea; family Blaberidae; genus Diploptera; species Diploptera punctata. The sequence goes on from JASPKZ010010455.1 coordinate 51,320, forward strand.
CTGGCATTATCGAATTCACCAGATTCAACGATTCGATGTCGCAGATTTTCAAAAGTGTCAGGCATAGGGGGGATAAAAAACATGTTACTTTTTCGTATTAGGTCTGGTGACCTGGGAGGCCCCACCGGCGATGGAATTAATGTTCTGCTCCTCCTCTTCCAATCAATGTCCTGGAATGGTGTTATTCATGTAACGTCGGACGTGGTTAGAGAAATGCAGCCGTGATCGGAACTTCAAACTTTTCTCTTTCCAGGAACGTTAGAATTCTGTTTCCATTTTTTTGTAGTTTGGAAGAAATAAATGTTTGAAGTCTGTTCCTTCTTTCTGAATAGTGCATCAAAATATCCTCTATATTAGGCTTAAAGTAATCTATTTTAATATATGAGTTCCATAACCTATAAATAAGTTCTAAAAAATGCCTGTATATAATGAATTTCGCAAAGTTTTGCCTAATTCTATTAATTATACAAAACGCAAAGTTTAGTCGAAGGATGTGGTGTTTATGTGCAATTATTAATTCATGCTGCGTTCAAAATTCAAATACAAACAGGTACTTACGTAACGTGCTGCAAAACTACAAAACTAGCATCAGGATTGCAACGTACCTGTAACATAAAAAAACAATGTTAATAATAATAACAATAATAATAATAACAATAATAATAATAACAATAATAAACTAAACTAACTCACTGGCACTATCGAACCCGTAGGTTCATGGCCGCGTGGACATAAGCTCTCCATATATCCCTATCCTGAGCCAATGTTTTCCAATCATCCCCTGTATAATTTACTTCCCTCAAATTATAGTTTATGTTATTCTCCCACTTCATTCTTGGTCTACCAACTGAGCGTTTTCCCTCTGGTTTTCCTACAAGAAGCTTCCATCCACGTCTTTCTTTCCCCATTCGTGCCACATGTCCCTGCCCGTCGTAGTCTATGAGACTTATCTGTTCTTATTATATCTGGCTTCCTATAAAGACCATGTAGTTCATTGTTATGTAGTCTTCTCCATTCATCTGTCAGTTCATCTCTTTTTGGCCCAAAAATTTATTCTCAAATACTCGTAATCTCCTTTCCTCCCATAAAGTAAGAGTCCACGTTTCGCATCATATATAAGATAACTGGTAGAATAATGATAATTTTATATATTTCAGTTTAACGTTTTTTGAAAGGAGATGGGGCATCAAAAGTCTCTGCAATGCATGGGTAGACAAAGTTAACTCACAGAAATTTATTTCACACTTGCGGTTCTTTTGCTTATCGTAAGTTATAATGGAAGGCAAATTCAGATTTTTTTTAACCTGAAAAAATGTACTTGCACCGGTGCAGTTTGAGTGCACAAACACTGTACGCAAGGCAACAGTGTTTTCCCTAACTCTACAATTTAACAATCTTCAGGCTATGTTCTTATATTTCAGTAGATAGGGAAAGGGGCTCACCGGAATTAGGTTGGCCTTCGGAGGTGTTCGGTTAGTTTATGTTAGGTAATGTTATTTAAGTGAGGTTAGGTTATCTTAGTGAGATTAATCTAGGTTGAGTGATGTTAAGTTATGTTGTGAGGTTTTGGTTAGGTAAAGTTTGATGTTAGGCCTTCTGGACCATTTCGGTAAAGTTAAGGTCCTCGGTGGCCATTTGTATTAGGAGTAGGCCCTCGGGTGGCTCTTGGGATAGGTTAGGCCCTCGGACCCTTGTGTTTATGTAAGGCCGCCAGGGTCCTCTTTATTATCGTTAGGCTTCCTATGGGGCTACTTTGGGGTATGTTAGGGTTCTCGGGGGCCACTTGATTTACGTTAGCCCTCGAGGGCCACTTTGAATTAGGTTAGGGCCTGGGGCCACATGAATTAGTTGGGCCTCGAGACTATTTGGTTATGTTCGGCCGGGGTGGCGTTTGGGTTAGGGTTGGCCCTCGGGGGCCACTTGGATTGGATTAGGCCCTCAGGGGATGGGTTAGATTAGGCCCTCGGGGGCCACTTGGATTGGATTGGGCCTTCAGGGGCCACTTGGGTGATAGGCCTCGAGCTCCACTTGGGTTAGGTTGGCCCTCAGGGGCATTGGGTTAGGTTAGGCCCTCAGAGGGCACTTGCTTAGATTAGCCCTCGGGGCCATTTGGGTAATTTAGGCCTTCGGGGCCTATTGGTTTGGTAGGCTTCGTGGTGAACTTCCGTTTGATTAGGCCTTGTGGGCCACTGGGGTTAGTTTAGGCCCTAAGGAGCCCTTGGGTTATGTTACGTTGAGTCAGGTAAGATTAGGTTAAGTGGGTTCAGGTTAGATTAGGTTAGGTTAGGTTAGGTTAGTGATGTTAGGTTAGGTTAGTGAGTGAGTTTAGGTTAGTGAGGTAGGTTAGATAAGTGAGTTAGGTTAGGTGATGTTTTGTTATGTCGGGTTGGTTAAGTGAGGTTGTTGTTAAGTGGTTGTTAGGTAAGTCAGGTTATGTTAGGTTAAGTCGGTTAGTTAGGAAGTTAGGTTAGGTTAAGTCAGGGTGGTTACGTTATGTTAGGTAGTTAATTGAGGTGTTATGTTCCTTATGTTAGGTTAGGTTAAGTGAGGTGAGGTTAGGTTAGTTAAGTGAGGTTAGGTAAGTGAGGTTAGGTTATCTTAGAGATTAAGCTAGGTTGAGTGATTTATGTTGTGTATTGCATGATACAGATGACGATTTTGATAACCGGAGGAACTACCAATTAAACAAATATTCAAATTATCTCAGAATCAGGAAAATGTGGTTGACACTTTCTTTGCTCGGGACCTCTTCAACTTCACTATTCGCTGGTTGAGTGGAAGAGAACGGCCTAATAGCGGTTTAACTCTGCCAGCTTAAATAAAAACGTTTAATAATAATAATAAAATATAAATAATAATAATAATAATAATAATAATAATAATAATAATAATATTCTTATTATTATTATTATTAATTATTATTATATTATTACTTATTATTATTATTATTATTATTATTATTATTTTGAAATTCAACATTCATAATCGTAGAACCAAAAACCTTATGTTGATGGAACTGGGATTTCTTGAGGAGAGTAGCAGCAAGATGTTCAAAATTAGTGTCAAAATAATAAATTACAGTCAGAAGAGAAAACATGAATTAGATATTTTTGTTTTGGAGTTTATTTATTATTAATCCCATATTCAACTGATTTTTATATTAGTAATACATGAAGAAGGTAACATCATATACATATCTTGGTTCAACTGTAAATGGGAAAAAATTATATAGAGGAAGAAATGGGCGAAAGAGTTTCCTTTGGGCAATAAAACTTACTATTGCAAATAGAATCCAATTCTAAAGTAACACTTGTCTCCAGATTGTGTTATACAGTAATAAGACCAATTGTAACTTATGGCTGTGGGTACTCAAAGGGTCTGACGACCAAAACTACTATTCATATTTGACAGGAAGATCTTACGGGAGGAATTTTTGGACCAATTGGAGAAAGCGATGGCACATGGACGTATACCGAATGAAGTCTGAATTAAATATCTACACACTGAAATAAAACCCCTCCATGGTATCTTTTACCCTTGTCGTGGTGGAGTGGCTTGCGTGCTTAATGATAATCCTGAGGAGCGCTGATGCCGGTGGTAGCATTTGCTGCCCCGAGATAGGGTTAACCTACCCATCGTACTGGTTGAAGCTGATAAAGCCAGACACTAAAAAAGTACAATTGGTCGAAAGAGGTGACAACATTTTTCTCACACTGTAAAAAATACAAACCGCCAAAGAAATGCGGGACAAGGGTTCAAATGGAGTAAAAATTTACGGAGGTCAAATAGTCCCCCATTCGGTTCTTTCTCCGGGAGGGGACTACTTCAGGAAACCATGCCAAAAGGCTCAAACACAGGAACATCTTACTAGCAACATGGGAAGTTAGTTAGAACTTTACACATAGCGGGGCACTAGATATATTAACGCAGGAATTTGCACATTTTTGTGATGATATCCGTGTGTTGCTAAACCTATGATTCTGTGCCTTTGTGGTTGGTTACTTCCAAGTCCACTCTCTGTTTACAAGGCTCTGAGGCGTAGAAATCTTCGTCGATCTCTTTGTCTCTCGGTTTCTTTGTTTCGATGACTTTCTTATATGGCTCCGTTGCTGTGCCAGTAGTATCCTTTGCCTCAGGTCCTCTAGGAAGAAGGTTTCTCTGGCTAGGCATATAGGCAAGTCATATATTGGTGTGTATTGCTTGCACCTAATGCTTTTTGATGAATCTTGGTTTTACTTTTTCTAACCTCTCCAAATCGCTGGTCGATAGTTTCTCCCATATCAGTTCTATCCCGTAGGTGACGATCGGGGTGATCACTGATGCGAATAATTTTCATGGCTTGTGACTAATTTTAACGATGTGATGTCTTTGATACTGGCAAATAGCTCTTATAGCTGCTTGGTGCTCTTCTACTGCACATGTGCGCTGAAAAGACTTTGTTGTTGGCTGCAGTGTTATGCCTAAATATCGAATTTGTTGACCATTCTTATCGGTTCTTCTCCTAGTTTTAGATATACCACTTGCCGCTGTTCTTCCTCCTTTCTTGAAAACCATTTGTACGGTCTTGTTGCTGTTTATCTTGAACTCATTTTCCATAGCCCATCGTTGTATCCCAATCTATGCCTTTTTGCAATTCTTCTTTGTTTTCTGCCCCAATGGTCATGTCGTCCGCATACATACCCAGCGTGGTCCCGTTTGTTGCTTTCCCAATGTCAGCCGTCATTATGTTAAATAGTAGCGGGCTGATGGGGTCTCCTTGTAGTATACCATTAGAATTAGATAAGACACTGAGAGGAAGAGGCAATTTTATCAACAGGAAGAGACAAAATTATCGGTCTATGAGATAAATAGTCACCAATACTGTATATCATGAAAAGTAAGTTGTTTATCACTTAGATATATAATAAGAATATCATTTCAATAGATTCTGTTCTTTTCTTATTAAAACATCCAACTTCTATTCTCCATTTCCATCACTTCCTACTTCGCCTATCTACTGAATACATGGAAAATGTAGAGATTTGTATGATGCAGAAACAATAAACAGCGTACAGTGGTTGTTCTCAGAATGAAAATCCGGTTTGCAGAACGTAAGCTCGAGGCTGAGCATTCAGAGGATAATGAACTTACATACGTATGTATCAAATTTACAATAGCTTGAATCACTACCATTTGTTCAGCTGGGCACTTTTCCCCTACTTGCTTAGATTCAACGCAATTGCTCTAGCGTCGAAGGAGTTGCAGAATGGCAAACGGCGGAAGAATCACTCACGAAAGCCTAAACTAACGATTAAAAAAAAAACACGCTCAATTATCGTTGTTATGATAGCCGCGCTGGGACTAGTGGTTATGCTCCTTGCCTCTGGTTCCGGGGGTCGCTGGTTTCAAACCGGCCGGGTGGTCGATGCTTTTTTTTTAGGGACGGAAAAAAATCCAAGGAGCAAGTCCTCCGGGAGGGACTTTAAGCCATGGGTCCCGAGTCTGAAGATTTTCAGGCTCATAAAAGATCCTTAAGCCTGAGATGAAAAGGTTATCTAAGCAAAATTATACCGAATTTTCCCGTCCTAGTACTAGCTTGGTTTCCTAGATGTTCAGTGTGAGGCGGAACGCTGACCACGGACCACTCAAAATAACATCTGTACGAAACACAAGTGTAAACTAAATTAGTATGGTTCCCCCTGTAGGGGGAGAGCGCCTAAATCTCTGTAAAGGGAAAACAAGGCTTACAATACAATTACAATAATGATAGGAAAATAGCGCCAGGGACATAAAAATAGCAAGACGTCCTTTTTTATTTATTTAAAAATAAAACATTGTTGAAAAGTAACGTTGATATATGAAGGGCTCGGCAGTAAAACATGGGTAACTGACAAATTCTTGGAAATGAGTTGGAGCATATAAATTGTGATATGTGACCTCCTGAAAGCATTTGGTGAATGTAGTTTTATTTCCGTGACAAATATCCCTGTTATATATTGGCAGATGTGTAAAAACTATGTGCCCAAATGTTTTAAGAGGTTGATTGAAAGGTCGTCGGCCCTTGTGGATCCTGAACCCAGAAAGAGTGCGTTTACCATATTTGGATCTTACTGGCTAGAGAGAGAAGAGAGAAGAGAGAAAGAGAGAGAGAGAGGAGAGAGGGAAAGAGAGAGAGAGAGGGAGAGAGAGAGGGAGAGAGAGAGAGAGGGAGAGAGATGTATTAGAGGATAGAGAGAGGTAGAGATAGAGATAGAGAGCGATGGAGATAGAGAGAGAGATAGAGATGAGAGAGAGAGAGATAGAGGGGATAGAGAGAGAGGGAATCTACTAAAATATTAGCTATCTAATTGTAGCGTCCAATTCATAAATTGTGACTGCTATTTATTTTAATTTGCCTGGGCTCATCAGATGCAAAGATTGATTCATCTTTACTGTGTAGATTTAATAACATATGTTAATTATTTACAAGAATTCTTAAACACACTTGTAGTAATTTATATGACTCGTGTTTAACTCAGTATAAATATTTACAACCATGAAAGCTAGAAGGGAGAGGGGAGCTAATATAACCTTGAGAAAAGATTGTAGATAGGAAAAAAATATAAGGCTGCAATAGCATAGCTAACAAGCACAGTAATTAAACATTCTTGTTTACTAAAATAGAATTTAATATTCCAATTATTAGTCTGATGTTAAAATATGAAAAAATGCTTAAATAGAAATAACTCTTGACCTTTACAAAACTTTAAAGTAAACATGAATACATAAATAATATAAATCAATTAACCTGGTCATTACTTGAATCCAGTTTTGTGGACAAGACAGAAATAATAAGAACAGTGACAATATTTACTCCACCACAAAGCACTCATGCATACTTTTTAGTCCAGCCGAGTGTTAGGGTCCATTACCCCGGATACCCTACCTGGATCTTACCAAAACAACACAGCTCTCCCCGACGCTGACTGACGTCAACCAGACGATAAACGAAGGAATGAATGACTGAATGAATGACCCTGTTTACAACTTGCTTCACATATTTGAGTGTTCCGAGGAAGAGGAGAAGTTGCGCACTTAGAGACAGCGCAGAGGGAAGGGGTAGGAAGGTGAGTGGGAGTGAACATAAAGAGGAAGGTAATTGGCACAGTTCATAAATCTCACTGAAGAGGGAGGATAACAGTACATCAGAATGTAACGTACCGAAATTTTACTTACAGGTCACATATCAAGTTTTTACATATTACACTCAATTTTAAGAATTTGTGAGTTACCATGTTTTACAGCCGAGGCCCTTCATATTATTGAGTTACTGATTGGACAGGTTTTGGTTGCTCACAATTGTCTGAATTTTGAAATAATTTCCCAGGAATGGCAGCGAATGGTATGTCGCCCTCAGTGAGACATCTAGTGTAAACTGAAGTATATTATTGCGGGGTAACGCTACTCTGAGAGAAATATCAAGGCAGCAAATGGTGGACCAGATCCCGTGTGAGTAGTGAAATGACCAAGAAAAACGTTAAAAAAATGTCATCAAGTAATTCTGCTTTGTTAGTATGTTTAACTTTGAGATAGAACCGTTTGTTGGTTGGCACTGCTTTAATTAAGCAGCACAAAATTAGGATATATGAAAGATTTAATTTGGCGCTACAAACATTTGTCAATACCCAGAACAACTGCCCCGACCGGGGATCGAAACCGGGCCCGCTGCCTGAGAAGGCAGCACGCTACCTCGAGACCACAGCGGTGGACATATTATAGCTAGACGAAAATATTGGAAGGGTCATATAGAAAGAATGGAAGAAATCGACTTGCAAAAAGAGCTAAAGGAGATTAGACCTTGGACGGGAGAAGAACAAGAGGAAGACAGCCAAGAGATGGATAGACAGTGAATGCACATCCATATGTCCTTTCTCCGAGGATTGATTTTGGAATAAACGGGATGAAAATCCTACAAATTATGAATAGAAGAGGAACACTCTGCTTCCTTATTTGTTTAATCATAGATATGTTATAATTTACCTTACAACAATCTACGTAAGTGTGCTAACTGGCGGTTACTATGACTCTGGAGTAGTAAACACTGTAACATATTTTTAGACATTAAAGGAAGAACGCGGTGAGATAAACCTGCGCAGAACATAGTGATGCAACATCTTTCTAAACACGTGGTTACAATTCTCACTCTATTTTACTTTAAAAACATTCATTACACACACTCTAATAGCATATTGCCGATGCGAGGTTAGGAAGTGGTTTTTACAGAATCGAAAGAAAATGTTTTTAATTTCCGAGATTCTGTAAAACACCTTCCACAAACAGTACGGTGTACATTTTCCATACTGTTATTTTAACACAGTTCCAATAATGGATCATATTATAATACTATAATGATATTGTGAAAAGAAAAATTACTGCTGGAATCAGGAATCGAACCGTGGATCTCTCCTTCTGCGTAGGAGGTGCAGCCCACACACAACCATTCTAGACTTGGTACAAAAACTAAACAATTCTTTCCACATATACAAATCTATTATTCTCGTTCCGTCCGCTGCCAGGTCGCAAATATAGATACCTCTTAAGGAAGCCGGCCGTTGGCGATGGTAATGACACCTACGTGGCATGATAATCTATATCAAATGTGTCTGTGTGCTAAAACCAGTTGATCATCAGCAAATTGTAATGTCAGCAAAAAATCTGTTGCCTATTGGGATACTCATACCTTTGCAGCTTTGTTTCCATTTCATTAATATAAATTCTACATAAATATTAAATAAAATTGGTGATAGATGCACACCCTTGTTTGAATACCCTAGTGGTTTTTATAGGATTGATTTCCAAATTCTCTAGAAAAAATTCACTCCTCACTTCGTGTATCGATAATTTGCAAATAAATAACTATGGAACAAATCCCGGAACTCAAACAAGAGATTTGCTTTGTTTAGTTCGCGAGGCAATATGTCTCACTGCCTTAGGGAAAACAACCTCAAGAAATATTGTTGTATTTTTTCTGACCTTGGATATTAGATTGCTCTTCTTCAATTATCGTTCGCCTGAAGACAACTTTGCTTCTAATGAGAGCCATTTCCTCTCAACATTTATACCTCTCTTTATCGCTTATTAACATAGAAATCTGGTTTTATTAGATACCAAATTCATCAGAAAATAAATGTATGTTTAATTATTTTGTAAATTTTATTGCGACAAAATATTTTATCCATAATTTCAAATTATTAATATGCTATTGCTCTAACGTTAACAGTAGTGGACCAATGTTTAGGCCTATTAGTTGAGACCTACAGCAGGGCCGTTACACAAATAAGTCATAAAATGGCGGCAAGTACTTATTTATTGTTTTATATTGTTTCAAATAAAGTTCAGTTCATTTAAAATGCAGTGATTTGTTTCGTACAATGTATATTAACACTAACTTTTGGATATATTTTTGTTATATACATTGTATACGGTATAAGCAATTAAATTGGTATGGGCACGTACAGCGAATGCAAGAAGAAAAGATTACCCAGGAAAACATTGGAATGGTGTCCACTTGGAAAAAGGAGGAGAGGAAGACCTCGAAACTCGTGGGGATGCAAGAAATAAGAACTGGAATGAGAGCAAGAGGACTGGAGGACATGGATTGGATGGAAGAGGAGACGAGTGGAGAAGAAAAATAAAACTTTAGGCACAGAAAGATGTGGTAAACATTAAAATTCTGTATATAAATTGGACTAGTGGTTATGCTCCTTGCCTCTGGTCCACGAGGGTCCGCGGGTTCAAACCCGGCCGGGGTCGATGGGTTTTTTAGGACGGAAAAATCCAAGGAGCAAGTCCTCCGGGAGGGACTTTAAGCCGTGGGTCCCGAGTCTCTGAAGATTTTCAGGCTCGTAAAAAATCCTTAAGCCTGAATGAAAAGGCCTCTAAGCAAAATTTACCGAATTTTCCGTCCTAGTACCTACCTTGGTTTGCTAGATGCCAGTATGAGGCTAAACGCTGACCACGTACCACTCAAAATCACATCTATACGAAAACAAGTGTAACTAAATTAGTATGGTTCAAATTCTTCCCTGTAAGGGGAGAGTGCCTAAATCTCTGTAAAGGGAAAACATAGGCTTACAATAGAATTACAATATAAAATAAATAAAATAGACATTGTACGTACTATACCTAAAGACCAGTGGTTTTACTTCCCGCACGAGGTTTGTAATATTACAGTATAGTTATTTAGGTTGGCAACCCCGAAATGTAGGAAGTTGAACTTTCAATCATGGTCGCCACTGCTTGTAAGTACGACATAACGCACGATCGCGCAAAAAAGGTAATAATTCCACGTAACAATAGAAGAACACACGGCCTGCTGGTATGCGTACACAAATATCTATGATCTGATATTGATTTTTATATCGTTATGATGAAGACAATCATTGAATAAAATTATATTACTGGCATATCTTAAGCAGCTCTATTAAATGTTATTACATGATATCTCTAGCACATTGTACAAGTTTATGATAATCTGTCATCCGTTATTAATCTTTTTTTTAGTGCAGTCTGGAAGTTGTCTGTGCTATGTACATTATTTCCTAGAAACTGGAGTAATAAACATTTTTTCAGTCCGTCATGGAGACTAGTTGAACGTGTTTTATCCAATAAACAGGATTATCCAGCTTCCTGCATCAATGCTGTGCGTGCTTCAACCATTACATTTATTTTAATTCGCGTCCATATTCTTACTTTTATACAACTGCACCTACATTTTTTTTCATAAGTAATGCCACGAGCGATTTCCAATTTATCTAGAGAATTTGGAAATCAAGAGTGGCATTTGTTAGGACTATTTAACGAATAAAATTAAGCTGTTTACTCACAAACCATTGTTTTAAACTATAGTCATTTTAAAACATTTATATATTTAATGTAAACGGCGATGTTTGAAAACAAATCAGAAATGTGAGGTTATGTTCATTCACTGCTGCTTGATCATATTATTTTATTGCCAAATAAGATCGCAATATTGTAAGAGTGCACCCAAGTGGAGAAATAATGAAATCACATCAAACTATATATCATAATCAACATTACGGGTTATTCATTAATTTTTTTAGTAAACAACTCAGTAAAATCAAGGAATCTTTTCAATATTTGCTATATTCAATGTATTTGTTGGAGAGAAATAATGCTTTGACCTGTTCAGAACATTAAAAAGGAGGAGCTTTCTTTATCACAAAAGCAGGAGCTGATAAAGAGAAATCGATAAAGAGCGAGGTGAAACACGACTGTCATTGGTTGTAAAACAACATTCATTGAAACGTGATTGGTCATTGACTAGCATTTGTGACATGAGTTAATTAGTCAATTTAAATTACATTTGCCTTCTACATAAAATTAATTTCAATCCAAAAACTCAAACACCCACTTCATATTGATTTTGGTGACGATTTAACTCACGCCCCAAATGGTAGCCAATGACCAATCACGTTTCAATGAATTTTCTCTTACAACCAATGACAGTCGTGTTTCACCTCGCTATTTATCTATTTCTCTTTAGCACCTCCTGCTTTTGTGATAAATAAATCTCCTCCTTTTTAATATTCTAAACAGGTCAGAGCATTATTTTGCAGTGACTGACTCTCCAACAAATTCATTTAATATAGCAAATAATGAACAGATTCCTTCGAACTTCTTCTTCTTCTTCACTTCACGGGCTAGAAAAATTGCCTGTTCCACCTCACAGTTCTGTCTATCTTTTCACTGGCCTTCCTACATTCCTTGAACCTCTTGGCTTGTAGTTGAATGCTGCTCTTGGTAATCTCAATACATTCATTCTTTCCACGCGTGTAAACAATTTCTCTCTATATTCTCTGATTTCCTCATCCAATGGATATATATTTTAACTCTGTTTTTATATCTTTCATTCCTTATCCGATCCAATCTTGTGCAGCCTTTTGTTCTTCTAAGGAAGTTCATTTCTGCGTTTTGTATTGTACTTTTGCAATTTTTTGGTCATTACCCAAATTTCGCTCCCATAAAGTAATGGAGGAACATTTGATAATTGTGTGTTCAATAATTGTGTTTTTAAATAATGATTTTACTGAGTTGTTTTCTAAAATAAATTAATAACCTATAATGTTGGTTTAATATACAGTTTGATGTGTTTCGTTTTTTCTCCATTAGGGTGCATTCTTATAATATTGCGATCCAGTGAGTTATCGCTGATTGCGATCCTATTTGGCAATAAATATTATGATCAAGTTGCAGTGAATAAAGAAGTTGTACAAAACCAAACATTCATTCAAATGAACGGTATATGGCAGTGTATAAAATACGAACAAATAAACAAACAAACATACAATTATATATTAGAAGTAACAAAAATATCTTCTGCGCAAACTGTACTGTTTTATAGTGATCACAAATAGCAACTTCACTGTTTACAACACAATAAAGAAAACGGAGGGAAATTGCACATTGCACCGATGTTGTGAAACAGCTTGGGGTCTTAGCACTGCTGCCACCTTTTGGTGATCTTAATAACACTGTACAGTCTCCTCGGAACTTAGCTCTGTTGATATGTAACGCTCCATGGCACATTCAACTATTCTAGTGTAATATCTCGCTCTTTTTTTTTTTTTTTAATTTGGCACTTTGCACCTTTCTACTGACAAGTATCGAATTGTGATTCTGATTATCTGTGAGATGCTAATTAATGTATTTAAATTAAACTATTACCAACCTAGCAAAAATATGTATTTTTGACGTAAATATATTTTATCTACTTGCATAACAATCAGTGACGTATTTACTAGGGAACAAAACCTATATTCCTGACTACTGTTCACGAGCTCGCGGGTTCGATTCCCGGTCAAACCATAGGAATTTTTGCTTAAAGGGAATCATTCCTGTAGTTGCCCATGGTCTGGAATTTAGGCTAAGTTTAGGTTAAGAACTCTCCTGGTGCTTCATTATCATTTATCACCCATCATATCATCCGGGGTAACGTAACTCCGCCTTCCAGGTACCCCAACTTCAGAAGTGAGTTACAATTAAGCCAATGCCAGGAGGAGAACACCAGAAATGTCGAAATGACAACCTGGAGCATTTGAAAAAAAAAAATCTAACAAAACACGCTATCAAAAACATTTTTTTATTCAATGCCGCAGGTTGTCATTTCGACATTTCTGGTGTTCTCTCCTGGTATTGGCTTTATTGTAACCCACTTCTGAAGTTGGTGCGCCTGGAAGGCGGAGTTACGTTACCCCGATGATATGATGAGAGATAAATGATAATGAAGCGCCAGGAGAGTTCTTATCGCGTAAACTTAACCTAAATTCCAGAGCATGGGCAACCACAGGGATAATTCCTATGGTTTGACCGGGAATCGAACCCGGGACCTCATGAATAGTAGTCAGAAACGCTGACCACTAGCCCATGAGGCTGGTCACGCCATCAAAACATAAAATACAGGTTCAACAAAACGTAAAGCACACTTTAATGATTGATAGTTATATTGCAGAATATACCAACAATGTTTGTTGATTTCTCTCTCTCTCTCTCTCTCTCTCTCTCTCTCTCTCTCTCTCTCTCTCTCTCTTTCTCTTTCTCTCCTCTCTCTCTACATCTCTCTTTTTTTTCTTCTTCCAAAGCCCACATTACTTTTTCTCTAAATAAATAAGTTTTATTAAATATACTCCATCCATCCATAGTAATTCTGCCCGAAGGCAGGTCCTTCACTGCAATCATAGTATTTTCATGCCATGCTCGCAGCTTTACTAGGGAGTTGTAGGTGTGTTAGCTTCCCGTTGTTTTCCACACCGGTGAAGAATGATGATGATGATAAGGATGATGATGGCCATATGATTTCGGGAACCGTTCGGGCCTTAAAGTTTTCCTAGCATTTGTCTTACAGGCGAGGAAAAACCCCGATAAAAACCTCACCCAGAAAAACTGTCCCGACCGGGGATCGAACCCGGGCCCGCTGCGTGATAAGGCAGCACGCTACCTCCAGACCACAGCGGTGGACATTAGATATACTAAATATACAAAATATACTAAAATACTCTGAACGTAGATGAAATATTGTAGACAACACGTAACAAATTTAGGTTTCATAACTCGCTGTACTTCCTTCGGTCGTGTTCCAACGTGAGCATCTCGTTACTAAAGCTCTGGTTTTGTAACTAGTGTTGCTAAATAACTTTTTTTTTTTTCAATTTTATAATCTAGTATCAAAGAACTAAAAAAGACTAAAGAAGATGAATTAATTGAATTGCATGTCAGAGACTTTGTTCTAATGATACGTTAATAAATTAACGTCTTTCAGCTGTTAGATAACTCGCTATTTTATCAATGATATATTACTGCACTCCTTATAAAAGCTTTAATGTATCTGTATTAACTTAATATCTTAATCGTGTTGGTCCACAGAGTTTCTCTATGGTGTTGGTCTATTTTGTAATGTATTGACAACAATAGAGTCACTAAATATCTGACTAATAATAAAACAAATGAAATGTGCATAATTACATGAGCTACCTAATGCTCGTATCAGATTGTAGTAATGATTTATTAAGTTGAGCTCAATAAGTACAAATTGTTAAGAAATATGAATGATATTCACGAATGATTTAGCCTTATTTCACTTTCAACTGTCAATAATTCAATCATTCTGGTACACTTTACTTTAGTTTTAGTAGCGTGTATAAAATTATTTATATATTTAACAAAAAAGCTTCTTCCCAATTTTACAATCTACGAAACACGAGACAAAACACTGTTATTACTCACTTATCTTAATAATTTGAATTCATCTGGATGAGGTTTCATTGGTCGGCCATTTCTTTGCTGACTGTAGATGTCATTAGGAATGGTTGCTGCGTCTGCAGTTAAAGGTCATGGGTGGGAGCACATGAGTTATATCAGGCTTCGTCCACCGCTGTGGTCTCGGGGTAGCGTGCTGCCTTGTCACGCAGCGGGCCCGGGTTCGATCCCCGGTCGGGACGAGTTTTTCTGCGTGAGGTTTTTATCGGGGTTTTTGCTCACCTGTAAGACAAATGTCAGGAAAACTTTAAGGCCCAAACGGTCCCCGAAATCATATGGCCATCGCAATCATCATCATTCATATTAATCTTAGGTTAAGCTTAGGATTAGGGACTCTCCTGGCGCATTACTATCATCATCATCACCCATCATATCATCGGGGAAACGTAACCCCGCCTTCCAGGCGCCCCAACCTCAGAAGTGGGTTACAATTATGCCATGCCAGGAGAGAAACCAGGAATGTCGAAAGACAAATCTGGGGCATTTGAAAAAAAAAAATGATATCCGCCCATTGTGTTTCCATCTTCAAACCTATTTTAGGCCGGGTGGGAGAACAGTGCCTTTTTATTTACGCACTTTAACTTTAATTGACGTACATATTAATCAAATACTATATTTAACGTATTTCAATCTGGGAAACTTAATAATTTCTTTATTTTCTCGTAAATATGAAAATAAAGTGGGACTATTTCCTGTCATGACCACCAAGGTTACAACAGTTCTTACTTCTAACCAGCGATAAACCAGCGATTATCACAACGATGAGCATCGATAACCACAGATATACCACAGATATACCACCGATACAGCATATCAGTGGCTTCAACAAATTATGTCCGAATTTGTCTTTTACATATTTAACCGCTTAAAATTAATAAAAAGGACGTTCCCTGGAATTCACCTACGTTAGAGTAATTGATTTAGTTTCCATCCTATGATTTAGGTTTGGTCAGCTTTTAGTTTCCTTGCATTTTAAATCTGATTTAAAACGTAACATAAATGACCTCTTCATATCTGTTATTCTATGGAACATTCAACATGTCTGACGGTTACAACGTAAAAATCATATTTCCACTACTTCATTTCATGATAGGTTTCAATATTTTGACGATGGTTAAATCCCAGAGGGTAACATCAACACTTCGTAATACTTTAAATTACATCAAAAATGGTGTAAGTCGCGTAAGTAAAAGCTGGTATTGTACAACCCCACCCTATTTTATATCGAAATGATACGTTACCGGATATAGGTGACGTCAAAACTTTATCTACTGAGTCCTCTCTACAACCCCTTAGAAGTCTCAAACTTACTGTGTATAGAGGATAGTTTACATCAGCTGTTCCCAAACTTTTGCGACTCGCGAACCCGTTCCACAACGATTTAAATTGGGTGAACCACTGACTTTTAGGCCGGTATTCAAGAACCAAGCTTTCCGCCAAGAGCGACTCTCAGCCCGTCCGTGTCTCCGTGGTTAATTATAGTATGATTATTAACTTAAGTTTCAGAGTGACGTGTAGTACCAGGTTAGTACAACTAGTAATGCCACGAGTGATTTCCAAATTATCGATAAATTCACGACTCATGAAGTGATGAGTGAATTTATCTAGAGAATTTAGAAATCAAGAGTGACATTTGTTAGGATATCTAACGAATAAGATTAAGCTGTTTACTCACAAATCATTATTTAAATATAGTTATTTTAAAATATTTATATATTTAATGTAAACGGCGATGTTTGAAAACAAATCAGACACGATTGGTACGCTTCATCAGCTTGTTTTGTTTATCACTGCAACCAGATCATACTATTTATTGCAAAAGGAACGCAATATTGTAAGAATGCTCTCTAGTGGAGAAAAAATGTAACACATCAAACTTTATATTAATTCATTTCTGATGTCCTATGAAAATTTATGTTTTTTCTGGAATGTTATTACCTGGGAAAAAATACATTTACCGAAAGTGCAAATAGTCGTTTCTTTTTTTGGTGGTATAATCAATTGCTACAAATGTTTTTATATTAACTCCTGCATGCGCTACGTACTGACATCCATGCACTATATATACAATCTGGTAGCCGTATTTCTTGATGAGTCACTGACGGCAAAATAATGTTCCGAAATCTGTGAAGCCAACCACAGATTTATGCCAATTGTGATTGAGGAAATCTCAACAAATAAATTTATGAAGTGAATCAATGACTGAAGGCAAGTAAAGGTCTCTTAAACCAATCAATAGTGATTTAGCGCATATTTCAGATGAAACAATGAAGAATTAGTTCAATTCCACCGTAAACTCCGCCATTGCTGGTCCCAAGTCCGGATGAGAAAGGAGAAGGAGAGGAGTAACACCTCGTTAAAAAACCAAGGTTCAGCTGACCCGGCTGATAGTACCATGTGAGGTCCCTAACCAGAGTTACGGTGAAGACCACAACGGCGGGGGGAGACATAGTGGGAGATCTACGGTATGAGGCAATAAAGGGTGGACCAGACTCTTAGCTGCAGTGAAAGCAACTGATCTATTGTGGACTCCAGGGAAAGTCTCTGGTCTTCCAGGTTGGAGGTTGATGCTATTGGCCAGATCCTCATACATTGTAAAGAAAAAGTCAATGCTAAAGAACCAAAATATACAGCCTATTCAGGATACCTGTGCATATAACAGAAACAATCCTGATATATAAATAACGAAGAATTAGTCTAATTATGTAACATTAGAGGATATTTTGAAATAAAATTCTTTTCACTGTAGGAATGACTAATTTGAAATGCGTGTATGTTACTAATTCATTAACATCTGGATGTCACCTTGTCATGTGTTATACATTAACACATAATTTAATTAGTCCCCCATATCCCAGTCACTGTGATAATGTGCACTTAATGTTAACATGGCAGTAATGGAAGCGATTCAAAGTTTTATTTCCTAGACGATCACAAATGTTAGTTTATGCTGATGATGTAGTACTATTGGACGATAACGAAGAGATACTAAAGGACAACACACACACACACACACCATCGACTAACACTAAGAAACTGGACTGGAATTAAAATCAATAAAACTAAATATATGTTCACACATAGTAATCCATTATATAATGGAAATGGACAGCTAATGACAAATGAGGGAAATTTTGAGGAAGTGGCTGAATTCAAATACCTAGGAACAATAATCACAAATAGGAATGAGATGCACAAAAAGATTAAATATAGGCTTAATTCTGAAAATGCGTGCTATTATGTATTACAGAGACTCTTGACGTCCCAACTCCTTTCAAAAAAACGTTAAACTGAAAATATATAAAAATTGTTATTCTACCAGTTATATTATATGGGTGCGAAACATGGACTCTTACTTTAAGGGAGGAAGGAAGATAACGAGTATTTGAGAATAAAATTCTTAGGAATATTTTTGGACCAAAGAGAGATGAACAGACAGGTGTATGGCAAAAGACTACATAACAATGAACTACATGGTCTTTATAGGAAGCCAGATATAATAAGAACAGTAAAGTGTCGTAGACTGCGATGGGCAGGACATGTTGCACGAAATTGGAATGAATGCGTACATGAAAGCTTCTTGTAGGAAAACCAGAGGGAAAACCGCCCAAATGAAAACAACATAATTAGCTAACCTAATATAAACTAACCACACCAAACTTATATAATCTGCCTGGGGTGGCGTGACCACCCCAATCAAAATCTACCTAATTACCTAACCTAACCATACCTGAACTTATATAATCTACCTGGGGTGGCCAGGACAACCCTAAACGAAAACAACCTAATTGCCTAACCTAACCTAACCTAACCTAACCTTAGAATACCTAAACTTATATAATCTGCTTGGGGTGGCGTGACCACTCCAAACGAAGAGAAACCTAATTGCCTAACCTAACCAATACCTGAACTTATATAATCTACCTGGGGTGGCCAGACAACCCTAAACGAAAACAACCTTAATTGCCTAACCCTAACCTAACCTAACCTTAGAATACCTAAACTTAATATAATCTGCTTGGGGTGGCGTGACCACTCCAAACGAAGAGAACCTAATTGCCTCACCTAGCCTAACCATACCTTAGAATACCTAACTTATATAATCTACCTGGGGTGGCCAGACAACCCTAAACGAAAACAACCTAATTGCCTAACCTAACCTAACCTAACCTTAGAATACCTAAACTTATATAATCTGCTTGGGGTGGCGTGACCACTCCAAACGAAGAGAACCTAATTGCCTAACCTAACCTAACCTAAGAATACCTAAACTTATATAACCTACTTTTACAAGTAATTTATTATGAGGCGCGACACAATACATCACTTGTTTTACAATTCAACTCATTAATAACCAAAGAAACAAAATGGAAACTGAATCATGACTTGCATCAATAATCCCGGATACACCCTCCACAATCAATTTTTCCAATTTTCAAAATTTCGAACAATTTTGACATTAAAAAAAAACCCAAGTCTTGGAATACTCGATAGGGAAATTTTCGATTACACTAATCGCGAAGCTATTACTTGTTGAGACACGTGAGGTAAGTTCAGGCAATGCTTGTTTTCAAACAGTTGTAGCACGGACATGGATTCCAATTTTATGTCTTATCAACAAAGTTCCATCTAGAAGTCCTAGAGGTTTGTAAGGAGAATTTTAGAGCACCCTGTATATCTGTGGTAGTGAAATAAACGTAAACAGATACTAAGTTCGCACAATATCACGCGTTTTTGTTGAAGTGTTGTCGATAACACCTATCTGTCGAATACTGAAAATTAATCTAACTATGTAACTGATAATGTACACAAGATGCCATTTTAGTGAAAACTTTCCATAACACAAACACCTCACACAACAAGGTAGACCAACTTCACATTTATCGGACCCAACAAAAAAATATGTGGCCAATCTCTGTAAATCTATGGCACGACTTACTTCTCTCCGAAGGAAGGATTAAGTTATAAATGGGATGAGAAAGAGACTAGTAGGTTCCATGCCAACTCGATTGTAAGATGTCATCGTAATTGACAAGAAGATGGATTTTTTTTCTTTTGTAATATTGGATTGAATTGTTTGTAACGTAGCAACGATTGAACGGTTTAAAATTTCGGATGGATAATTTTATAACTCTAGTATGTTTGTTTCTGTAGTGCCGTGAGCGATTGGAAAATATCAGCACAGGATAGGGATATATGGAGCGCTTGTGTTCGCGCGGGCCATCAACCCTCAGATATTGTGATATAGGAGTTAGGTAAGTTTGAATACATTCATGCATATGGTGTTGTTTCAAACAAGTCTATAGTAATGTAGGTAGCAAGAAAATTATTTATTTATTTATTGTGAATTTTATAAGAACTAGCTAATACCCGGCGTGCGCTGCTACGCCTAAATAAATGAACATCAATGGGTTTTTATCTTTAGTTAAATGAGTAAAAGAAAAAATAATTATAAATTATATTTTTAGATACCCCGTGCTGATTACCCGGCGTTGCCGGGAATCTACTCATCCCGATCTTCTTGGCATAAATGAGCTGAGAGACAAAATTAATGTACTTCTTATGATTAGTTGAATAAGTAAAACGAAAAATAGTTATAAATGTATATCGTAATTATTTTAAGATTCCCCGTGCTGATTACCCGATGTTGCCCGGGAATCTACTTACCTCCATCTTCCTGGCATAAATGAGCTAAAAGACAAAATTCGTTATTGTGATTTATTGTGTTACGTAAAAGAATACCCGCCATGTGCTGCTGTGCTTGCTTGGTTAATATTGTTTTTTATAATGCGGAATGTTGTCTAATGTAGATTCCGCTTTGAACAAGTTTTACTGTATAAATATTTCTAAAATTGGACAGTATGAGACAGTATGTTAAACTTCCAGTTACCTAAGTGATTCATATGTATCCCGCAACACTATACAGGGTATTCTAAAGTGCAATCACCAGTTTTCCATGTGGATACTATTGACCATATTAGAGGAAACTATTTGTTGGCTTCCATCCGCAGAATTATTGAATTACGTATATATAAATGGGTTGGTCATGCAAAAACAATGACAGAAGACGGATTCTCAAAAAGAAAACTGTAATGGGTGTCATTTGGTAGAAGAAGAAGAAGAAGAGAATGGCAAAAATGACGTGGATTGATGGTGTTTTGAGTAACATGAGGAAAAAAGATTAGACGATGCAGATTGGAATGACAGAGAGATGTGGAGGAGAATGACAGTAGATTAACTGGGCGCAGGAAGGTGTGAAACCTGTTAATAAATAAATAACATTAAATTGTTACACTTCTTATACACCACCCTGCTACTGTGGTAGGTTTCTAGAAACATATTTACAACAATAAATGACCCACTCTTTATAAGCTAAACATTTTGTAAAATGATTGAGCTCGTGGGACCAAGTTCGGTTCTGGGTTCAATCCTGGCCGAGGTCGATAGATTTTCAAAGCATAAAAATTCTAAGTATTTAGAATAGAGTAGAATAGATTTATTTTGCCTGGTAGAGTTAAGACCACGTGACCCTCTCTTCCACTCACCAGGTGGCGTGACCACCCCAAACGAAACTAACCTAATTACCTAACCTAACCTAACCATATCTAACCTAACCTAACTTAACTTCACCTAACCACACCTAACTTACTTACTTACTTACTTACTCACTGGCACTATCGAACCCGTAGGTTCATGGCCGCGCGGACATAAGCTCTCCATACATCCCTATCCTGAGCTAATGCTTTCCAATCATTCCCTGTATAATCTACTTCCCTCAAATCATAGTTAAGTTGTTCTCCCACCTCATTCTTGGTCTACCAACTGGGCGTTTTCCTTCTGGCTTTCCTAAAAGAGTTTCCAGGCACGTCTTTCATTCCCCATACGTGCAACATGTCCTGCAGTCTACGAGACTTAACTTTTCTTATTATATCTGGCTTCCTATAAGACCATGTAGTTCATTGTTATGTAGTCTTCTCCATTCGCCTGTCTGTTCAACCTAAACTTATATAATCTACCTGGTTTGGCGTGAGCAACCCAAACCAAAACAACCTGTCTAGCCATACCTAACCTAACCTAACTTAACCACAATAAAATTTAAATTATGTACCTGGGGTGGCGTGACTACCCCAAACGAAACCAACACAATTACCTAACCTAACCTAACCATACCAAAATATATAATCTACCTGAGGTGGCGTGACCACCTAAAATAAAAAAAACCTAATTACCTAATCTGACCTAACATAACCATACGTAAACTTATATAATCTACCTGACGAAACCAAGCTATTACCTTACCTACAGTAAGTAGATTATCGGGCAACGCCGGGTAATCAGCACGGAGTTTTGAATAATAATTATGATATATATTTATAATTATTGTTGCATCACTTATTCAACTATCATAAAAACACATTAATTTTCGTCTTTCAGCTCAGTTATTCCAAGAAGATCGGTATAAGTAGATTCCCGGGCACCGCCGGGTAGTCAGCACGAGGTATCTTAAAATAACTCCTATATACAATTATCCTTCTACTTATCCAAAAAACACATTAATTTTAATTTGTTTAGGCGTAACAGAGCACGGCTAAAATATGTTGCACGGCCTGAGATGAGTAGTGACGTAATCAACTAAGAATAAATATAAAAACATTATTTAAGACATTTGAAGGTAGTCAAAGCAACAAGACCATGTGTACGTGATGGTAAACGCCTAAGTGTGAATGAACCCTCAAGTGTGCGCAACCGGTTCCTACATCCAGACTTTGCAAAAAGTATTTGTAAACATCCTGGCATCTCGATAATTACATGCAGGGATGCGCTTTTTTAAATGTATTGTTCATATTTCCGTTTCAAGTTTGCCAACCAATAACTATCTCTCTTATACTTTAGAACACGTTTAAAACACACGTTTTAATGCAACAAAAGTACTGGTTGGTTAATTGAAATAGGGAATAAAAAAAACTATATACTTTGTGGGATAAAAAAAAACGAAATGAAGATATAAGAAAGAAATTAAATATTTTCAAACTCACAGATGGAATTAGATAAATATAGGAACATCCTAGAAAGAACATGTTGAAGAAGAAAGATTTCCAAAATTATTGCTGAATTATAAACCACACGGAAGGAGAAATGTTGGACGCCCACACAGAAGATGGTCTGAACAAATTCTAACAATTCTAGCTTTCATGAAACCGGAACGAGCCAACAGGCTTAATCCATTGATGAAGAAGGAAAAGATGTATAAATGGGTAATTTGATCTTTGATATACTAGTAATCCATAGTAATTCTGCCTGAAGGTAGGCCATTCTCATGCTATGCTTGCAGATTTACTAGGGAATAATTGTACGTGTGGTAGCTTCCCGTTGCTTTCCACACCGGTGAAGGATCATGATGATGGTGATGATAATGATAAGGATGCTGATGATGGCCATATAATTTCGGGGACCGTTTGGGTCTAAGTTTTCCTGACATTTGTCTTACAGGTGAGAAAAAACCCAGAAAAACTGCCCCGACCGGGGATCGAACCCGGGCCCGCTGCGTGACAAGGCAGCACGCTACCTCGAGACAACCAGCGGTGGGCATTTGAAGATATGTAGGCCTACGTACAAATTTTCACGAAGATCGGTTGAGGGGTTTACAAGCCACAAACATATGGAGCCTAAATTTTTATATGTAAATTCATAGTGTTCTGCTGAACAAAACATATAAATTTGGAATAAGAAATATCAGAAAATAGAAAATTAAACACCCTATTGTTTGCAGATGACCAAATAATAATAGCAAATTCCGAAGATAATCTACAGAAAGGTCTGTATGAACTTAACAAAATTACAGAAGAATATGGATTAAAGATATCTACAGAAAAAACAAAAAATTATGGCATTTCAAGGTGTAGATCCTGTCAGAAGTAAAATTGTACTGGACAATAAAATTTTGGAGCAGGTGAATAATTTTACATATCTAGGATGCAATATCTCATATGAAGAAGAAAAGGATGTAAATGCAAAAATATCTAAATTTTTAAGAATTTTAGGGTTAATAAATTCTATCTTCAAGCCACAGTTAGTCCAAAAGCATTCAAGACTGAAAGTGTATAAAACACTGGCTCTTCCAACTCTTTTGTATGGTAGCGAAGTATGGACGTTGAAACAGAAGGATATACAGAGACTTAGATCTGCTGAAATGAGATACCTTCGGAGGACTACAGGATACACACTACTAGATCACAAAAAAAATGGAGACATCTTAGAAGAATTACACATGGAATCTTTAGAAAACAAAATTTCTGATTATAAGTCAAGATGGATGCAACATGTTCATCGAATGGAAGATCACAGAATACCCAAAAAAATGTTAAGATATCAACCTGCAGGAAGAAGAAGACCAGGACGTCCACTCAAAAGACTTCTGGATGGTGTTTCTCTTGAGGCCGAAATAGGTCAACAAATGGCCTAAATTCGTGAATGTACTATGATGATGATCATGACATAGTGTTCTGCTCAAGAGCAGGTCTTTCACTGCAAACTCAGCATTCTCCACTCTTTCCTTGACTCAGCTTTCCCTTTTGTATCCGCATACAAACCATTTATTTTAATATTGTCTATCATTGATGTCTTTTTATGCCTCTAACCTTCTTTCCGTTGACCATTCCTTCTAGGGCATCCGTCAGCTGGCAGTTTCTTCTTAGCCAGTGGCCAATCCAATTTATTTTCTTCTTCTTTATGAGTTCCAGCATTATTCTCTCCCTTCATCCACTCTGTCTAGCACATCTTTATTTTTTTTATTTTGCCTGTCCATTTAATACTCTGAATCCTTCTCCATATCCACATCTCAAAATCTTCCGTTGCTTTACCTCATTGCGTAGAAATTACCAAGTCTCTGCCCATACAATGCTACACTTCACACAAAGTACTTTGAATTATTCTATTGAAATCATTTCAATACATTTGTAGAAAGAGTATAATGTTTATATTAAGGTAGTCAAATACTCCGATAATGTATAGAGTTTTGTAAAATTCACTGAACCGAGGTTCTTCAAGAGTTGTTTTCAGTGTTTCATTAAATTAAAATAACTTCCCGCCCAAACTTGATTTTCCTACTTTTGTGCTCCTCCTCCTCCTCCTCTTGCCAGGATATAAACTTTGTACCAGCTGCATCAATTTTGCATGAAGATCTCCCCATAATCAATATGTCTGTAGACAGAACGAAGCGAAGCAAAAAGAATGCATTTCCAATCCTGCACACAAAGATCCTACCAAAAAAATGAATAACGATGCAAAACCAAAGAAAATAATTCTACGTTTACTTGGTGATGCATTCACATTATACGTACAAATCTTAAACCAAATTAGCGATTAATTTATGGGCTTAATGTGTAAACGTTGCAGCAAAATCCGTTGCAACTCTCCAAAGTTACCAACCATTACTTATTATTATTATTATTATTATTATTATTATTATTATTATTATATTATATTATTATATTATTATTATTGTATTATTATTATTGAACAGTTAAGTCTCGTAGATTGCGAGGGGCAGGACATATGGCACGAATGGGAATATAAGACGTGCCTGGAAACTTCTTGTAGGAAAGCCAGAGGGAAAACGCCCAGTTGGTAGACCAAGAATGAGGTGGGAGAACAACATTAACTATGATTTGAGGGATGTAGATTATACAGGGTATGATTGGAAAGCATTAGCTCAGGATAGGGATGTATGGAGAGCTTATGTCCGTGCGGCCATGAACCTACGGGTTCGATAGTGCCAGTGAGTAGTAAGTAAGTAAGTATATTATGATTATTATTATTATTATTATTATTATTATTAATTATTATTATTATTATTATTATTATTATTATATATATTGATAATTATACGTGACTGGGCGAAAGTGGGGTGGAGTTTTTCTAGCATTCCTAAGTAGTTTTACAAGGGTAGCCCATTATAGTACACATGTCACTCAGACGTCTAGCGAAGGATGGAAGAACAGTCTCTAGACAAGGATAGCAGAAATCAGCCAACTTACAACTTTTACACTAAGGCCTAGTCATGCCGCTGCTGTGAGTCCAGCCCACTGAGCAATGCAGGCATCCATGGTGCTCATCCGCCCTGGTGCCCCCACATATGGACCTCGGGATCATTGAACCAAGAGAAACGAGCTTCTGATCTCCAGTTTCCCACCACTTCGCCACGGTGCTGTGGGTCCAGGATATGTGAGCTTTAGTACAACAGGGTTGCCTAAGAATGTCGCGTTAGGGAACACCCGGGACGTACGGGAGTAAACTACTGCTACTATATTTACATGGAAGTAACTCAATGGAATGTGGTACACACTAGGCAACAGAGCGTATCATTGACTTCTCGGATCTAAATATCTACCAAGAATACTGAAATTAGAATATACCGAACGACCCGTGTAAAAAAAAGGTAAAGTGATCCCCACAACAGGCCTCAGGAGGCCCTTGGGGTAGTAGGAGGTTAAGGCTCCCACTATTTCTAGACAATCGGCACTTGATGTCAGCCGGGTTGTCAGCCCTGCGTGACGGCCGCCTTTACCTCAGAACAAGCGTCTGGTACTCATTTCCGTTGGAGGCTGATCGACCCCAGGGCCATAGTGCCGCCAGAGGGTTTGGGTCATTTTAAAAATCCTGACCCCAACGGGACTTGAACCCTCGACCCTCCGGCTTGTAGCTCAGTGCCTTAACCACTACGCTACGGCGTGCCCCGAACGACCCGTGTTGAAAGGTAAATATTCTGGAAATTTTCGAGCCAGCAAAATTGAGATGGAGCTTGGATAATTAGAACAAATGATGAATTGAATAAAAAAGATTATATATATATATATATATATATATATATATATATATATACACACTCGTATATTTCTTAATGTCTTAAGAGTACAATATTAATTTTGTTTGGCCATGTATGCAGAATGTGTGATGAAATACTTCTATTGTTAAAAAACATTTCCAGTGGAAGCTTTAACAACTAGGCTCCAAGTCAGACATAAAATTACATGTGATAACGATGTGTTTCAAGACTGAATAATCTTTATGTATCAAAATCCAGCCGCATGTGTTTGTGACTTCTCTAAACCCTCAACCGATCTTCATGGAAATTTGTACAAACATGTTTTCAAGTACATTGAGTGTTTAGATTCCATCTATTATGCTCTAAAACCAGTAGGTGTAGGAGTTCATCTGAAACAAAAATTAAAAAGTCGCTGTAGCGGTCTCAAATTTCGATGTTTCACAACGGAACTCAGCTTACGCTATTAAAATAAATCCAAGTAGGTTTTATCTAAAACTCAGCTAAATCCGACCATTTTAAGTGGGGGTTTACCTGAAATCTGAAAATAAGAGTTGACTCTAGCAAACCGCCATGTTTGATTCGTCGAAACATATAACTTTGTGCCTACACATGTTCACCCGAGTGTTTAGCTGGTATTATCATCTAAAAAGTTAGGTGTAAGAGTTTACCTGAAACGAAAATTGAAAAAAAAAATCATATTTCATTTATTTAGGCGTAGCAGGGCACCCCGGTCATTAGCTGGTTGCATATAAAAATTGTATTAGTTATGTGAGTGATAGGAAGCGCTGGAAATAAATGTTTAAGAAGACCCAAGTATCAACTAAATGAAGCTGCAGTGTCTAACAACAAGTGTATTTATTACTGTATTCTAACATCAACTACATGTGCCTACTTCTACAATCTATTTTATAGAACTCATTACTTTATTTGAAAAATAACAATGTGAAAGATCACTCATTCTTGTCAATAAAACAAGCTACGCGGTTCAACAATAGCATCACGGTTACGTAGTTACGGCGTGAATAATATTCCAAAATTTGTTTAGCTATAAAAATAATTCAATTTTACGTTCTCTTAATTTCAGAAAAATAGGGATTTCCATAAAGGGATCAAAATATTTTATTTCACAATCAATGAGATGTCAATTAAAAATATTATGAACAAAATTTCGCTAAAATACAAGGTAAATTAATTGTATTTAAAACATAATACAAAGGTAGTGAGTAGAATTAGAACAGGCGTGTCCAATTTTTTTTGTGTGTGAATTGTTGGTTTGCGGGCCACATGATTCGATTGTTTACATATTATCTAAGATAAACTAATTAAGTTAAATATAAAATGGTTATATATTATTATAGTTTTATTAAACTATTAATTATACATTAGTTACTTTTAAAATGAAATTAATTTTTTTCCAAGTATAACCTAATTCTAAAATCTAAATTGAACAATTGATATAAAGCATTATTAACCCTTGTATGTTTAATATAAGTTTTAGTTTAAATTTTAAATACAATTGTTATATTAAAATAATTAATGTTTTACTTGTCAGTGCGGCACCTGGCACCGCTTCTCACGAACAAGGCATCCAATATCTGGTTTGATTGCTGTTGTAGCAACTCGAAGCGAACTCTCCAGATGACTGTCGGTGATTTGAGTTCTCGTTGCGCACTTCACATGTTTTATCCTGGAGAACACTTGTTCACATAGGTATGTGCTACCGGAAAGTGGAGCGAAACGAAGTGCTTGTCTATTAACGCCTGGATATTTTTCTCTGGGAAAATGGTTGCGATAGAATTGTAGTAAGGGGACAGTGTTAAACTTATTCTTTAGGCCTGACGCACATTGAAATTCAACGAACTCCATTTGCAGATTCTCGGGGACCTCGCCTATTTTAATGGTGAAAGGGGAAAAAAAAAAAAAAGAAAACAGATTGAAACATATAACGTTCTCCTTGAAGTTTTGTAATTTAATCCGAAAATCGTTTCTTAATTCTGATATCATTTCTTGGTACATTTGAGAGTGTATTATTATTATTATTATTATTATTATTATTATTATTATTATTATTATTATTATTTATTATTATTATTATTATTACACTTCTGTAGGGCTGGGAAATGCAAAAAGCTGTTGTTTTTTATTCGTGGTTGCTAATGTCGCAATTTTGTTTCACAGGCCATCACATGATCAAAACATAGTAGTGATCTTAGTGTCAAGACAACCCCTAAAGATGTCAGACGCAGTCTCTGGCGAAACATCGGACAACTTCAAGCCTCACGACCACGGCCTACAGCCAGGAAATCTTCTTCAAGATCAACATAGGATTGATTAATTGGTCTTTACCTTGGAGACGTGAATTAAGTTCGTTCAGTTGTGTTGTTATATCTACCAGAAAGGCAAAATCACACATCCATTCTGCGTCTTTAAATTCAACAATAGGTTTGTCCTTCTCCTCCAAAAATTGTTTTGTATTTCATTTTGGAGATCGAGCACTCTCTTCAACATTTCACCATGTCTCAGCCATCTTATTTCATAATCAATTGAGTTGGTGTTTACTTGATGAAAAGCCATATTTATTACGATATAATTCAGTTACAGCTGTTTCGGTATATTGTACCTTCTTCAGACATGTTAACAAATTATACTTGGAAAATTTCTAGAATGAAAAACGCAAAAGGAAAATGATTAATTCAAAAGTTTATTCACTACTAGCACTACTGAATGCGCAAACATAAGCTCTCCATACATCTATATACTGAGATAATAGTTTCCAAACATTCCCTCTGTAATTTACTTCCTTCAGATGTTATTAACCCACTCCATTCTTGGCCGTCCTACTGAATGATTTCCATTTTGTTTTCCCTATGATAAGTTTGCAATCCGCTCGTCCATTTTTAAAATGTCCTGCCTATCGGAGTCTACGAAACGTAACTCTTCATATTATATCTGGTTTTCTATCTGTTATGTAGTTTCCTCCATTCGCCTGTCTGAATGTCTCCGTTTGGTCAGTAGATCTTCTTATGCACTTTATTCTGAAATACCCACATTTTCTTATGTTTTAAAGTAAGAGATCTGTTTCGCATCCTTTTAATACACAACTTGAAGAATCGCCATTTTGTATTTTATTAATTTAAAATTTTTGAGAGAATTTGAGACAACAAGAGTCTCCGTCATTATAATATATCACGTGTTTCCAGAGTTGAGTATATAAATAATTTATTTTTGTTTGTTACTGTTGCAAGTTATTTGAATTCCTACACTTCATCAAAATGTGCATAATTTGTTGTTGTTATCTTGCATATGTAGGAAGAAGGAATTATACAATTACCGCATAACTGTGAAAATGTACTAATCAGTTATAAACTTTTACATTTCTAGGAAACTACATTTGAAGATAAATTTGATGCAATCAAGAAAAACAAGGCAAAGGCGGTGAGACTAAAAACAATAGCACATGGAAGTCATTCAAATAAACCCAGCACTATAAGTATATAAAATAATTATATGAGGAGGGAAAACTGTAGAGCAACTGTTTGGTAAGAATATTGTAGGCTGGATGGATGCAACAAAATGGATGATTTCATCGCGCACTACGTAAGTTCACTATATGAATTTTATGGTGAAAACAGGTCATCTTATATTAATTCAAATATTAAATAATTTAATGTACATATATTTATTTAATGCAGAACCATTACTCAAGAAAATAGAACTTCAAACAAAATCACATACAGGTTGTTTCTATATTTAATTGAAAATTTCTTGAAAAAGAGAAAAACTATTACATGGCATTTAATTCTGTGTTCAGCTACTATTTTCCGCTAGATTTCTGTTAGTTGGAATTGTTTACTCTTGAGGAGAAATGATACCAAATAATGTAGTAAACACCTTCATTCTCGTTTTGTCAAACTGTGACACTTAAAAATGGCAGGTTTTCTGGGAATGTAATATAGAGATGTAAATAAAAAAAATCATCACTCCACATAAGCAGATATTATTTGGTGTAAAATTGGATGCAGTTGTAGTTAAGGTGTACGCCAATTCTTGGCTCACAAAAATTCCACATTTTGTCTAATAGAGTCTTGTGGACCAATGTAGTGAATGGCTGAATCCTATATTAGTTTGTTTTGTTATGTGTGTTGTGCTGACTTGATGCCTTTCTTGTTTTTCAGGTCATTAGTGTTAGGTGAACAAGTAGATTTCCAGATAAGAACGGTTGTACAAGCAGTGATACTCCCGCTGGCCGAAAAACAGCTTAGTCTGGCAAGTACACCAGTTTCATTGTGAGTACAATCGGAGCTACCCAAGTCCGGGGGGGATATTCACGTAATGCCTGGATAGGTATCTAATACCGACAACCCAGTGCCTCGGGGTTATAATAGGGCAAACTTCCCAACTAATCATTATTTTTATTAAGGATTTTCTCTTCATTACAATAGTTATCCTTCATTTCAATCTTCGTTCTTCTATTCTATAATATTATGTTTAACATTCATTATTTCTCTAATTTTCTGGTTCCAAATTTTCTCCTTTCTTGATTTTTTTGATGCTCTTCGCCAAAAATCCATCTCTGTTGCCAATAATTTTTTTTTTTTTTTGCTTGCAGTCTACCTAAAATCCAGTCCATACAACATAACACTTTCTACTACTGATTTAAATATCAGCGTCTTGGTTTTATTTTTAATATTTTTAATCCATATCACTGATTTTCACATTCCAATTTATCTTATTTCTTCATTAATGCTTTTCCCATCTGATTCTAAAATTGATCCTAAATATTTGAATTTTTTTAAACTTTTTTTAATTTTCACATTGTAATTTATCTTCATTCTCTAGTTGTGTCGTGAGATATTCACTCTAGATAGCTTACTTCCCATTTTATTTCCTGAATATATTGATTTTAACATTTTTATTGTTTTCTCATCCATTAATGCTTCTTTTAGGTCGTGCCATAATAGTTTCCTCGGGACACTATCGTATGCCTTTTCCAAATCTATGAACATTCTTGATTTTTCCTTACATTTTTCCAATAAGAGTCTTAGTATAAAAATGTGATCTATACAGGACCTTCCACCAGTAAATCCACATTGTTTCTCAGTGTCAATTGTATCTTTATTCTACATGTTGTTTCACAATTTTCATAAATACTTTCATTATAGGGTTTATTACACAAATTCCTCGATAGAGCATCATTTTCTGTCTCCTTTTTGTACATGAAAGTGATGTATCCCAATTTCCTCTGTTTTGGCATTCCCCCCCCCATTTAAAATCTTTATACATAATTTTGTCAAAATTTTTACTAATTTTAGTCCTCCATATTTTAACATTTCCAAATGTATTCCTCCTGGTCCTGTTGCCTTGTTATTTCTTCCCAATGCTATAAAGTATTGTACATCCCTCTTCTGTTAATTCCCAATCTATTTCTGTATTTTAAAAAGCTTATTTTATTATTATCACTGTGTCATGAAATGCATTATTATTATAACATGTAATAATATTTCAGGTTGTTTCTTGCGGCGTACGGTGGATGTCCTGAGGTTCCATAATACATACAGGTACTATTTCACTTTATAACTTTATAAATGTATGTAATTTATAATGTCTTTGAGTAAGTTAATGTTATGTGGGTGATGATTTTTTTATTTACATCTCTATATTACATTCCCAGAAAACCTGCCATTTTGAAGTATCACAATTACAGCAGACGTACCACGTGTTAAGCTAATTACCACGTGAAGATGAATGTGGTGCACTGCATTTGTATGAACAACCTTTCAATTCTATTCTGTGTAAATTGATGTCTAGTGACAAAAAATTAAAATGATAGCTGAACTCAGAAATTAGTTCCCGTGTAATATTTGTTTCTTCCTACAAGAAATTTTCAATTGTTTATAAAATAACCTGTATGTCATTTTGTTTCAAGTTGTTTTTTTTTTTTTTGTTGAGCAATGGTAGGATACATACATAATCTGCACTGTAAGTGTAACTCTTGTTTAAATATTAAGTTTATATTCAGTTGACATAATATTTTGGAAACGTAATTTTTTGAAGTGAATTTTATACCAAGGTTCTCTATTTTCCGTATTTCTAATTCATAATACCTGTCTTTGGATTTGTTGAAAATATTAATTTCTATTCTTTGCTTTACAGAAGATAATATTTTTTTTAGAATGTAGATAAAAGGTAAATTTATCCAACAACATATGAAGTTGGCTGAAATTTGGTGTGGAAACAAGACAGCAAAATGTAGAACTCCTGATATTTGTGGCCAGAATAGCAAATCATGCTACTGGCTTTGTCAAGTAAATGGAACCGTGTGGCTGTGGCATCCTGATTCTCGAGGGGAGATAAATATCGGAATCATAGAGTCAAAATGGAGCACTTCTAATTTTATTGCTGTTATTTGACTTGAATATTGTTATTGATAAACTTAGAATACAGTGAAACATGTCACAGTATTTTTATAATGTTTCAGGTTTTAATAGCAGATCACGTGGAGCAACAATCAAGTAATTTTCGTTATGTAAAAATGTACTTTTCATGCATCTTAAAAAAGTAATGTTAGTGAATTGATACTGTTAAATTGTTATCATACGAATAAAATGTATATTTTAATCATAAATTGGAATTTTAAATTAGTAAAATCAAATTGTGTTGTTGATTGTAACTATGTATTATAAACAACCACGTATTGAAAATGATCTCACACAAGGAGATTGAAACGTCGATTTGAGTAAATTAATTTTTTACAGAGATAACAATTAGTTCTTCTTCTTATTATTATTAACTATTCTCAGTGAATGATATTTATAAAAACATATTAAACGTGTTATAATCTAATATTGTATTGTATTGTAAGCCTATGTTTTCCCTTTACAGAGATTTAGGCGCTCTCCCCCTACAGGCAAGAATTTGAATCATAATAATTTAGTTACACTTGTTTTCGTATAGATGTCATTTGAGTGGTACGTGGTCAGCGTTCCGCCTGATACTGACATCTAGGAAACCAAGGTAGTACTAGGACGTGAAAATTCGGTAAATTTTGCTTAGAGGCCTTTTCATTCAGGCTTAAGGATTTTTTTACGAGCCTGAAAATCTTCAGACTCGGGACCCACGGCTTAAAGTCCCTCCCGGAGGACTCGCTCCTTAGATTTTTCCGTCCTACAAAAAAATCCATCGACCCCGGCCGGGTTTGAACCCGCGACCTTTGGGACCAGTGGCAAGGAGCATAACCACTAGTCCACCGCGGCCGATAGAGAGCCATTTATAAGAAAATTAATTTAAAAATCGAAAATGCCGAACCTGCTGTGTCATTATTATCATTTTATATTATTATCAGTTGGTAATCTAATATACAGAGTGAAAATTATTTAAACCGACAAACTCTGGGAGGTTGTAGGGGACACCAAAACAAATGTTTTTCCTTAATGTCATTTTTTATGAGGATTATTTAAACCGGTAGAGGAAGATTTCTCTGGCGGCAAATTAATTAAACCAACAAACACTTTTGCATTTTTTATTACCAAGAGACAACACATTAACACAACGCAATTACTTAAATTACAGTAGAGGTTCAGAAATACCTCCATTCACATGTAAACAAAGGTTACACCGGCGGATCATGTTCTGTCTAACACGGGCAAAAACTGCAGGAGTATCGTTAATTGCTCCTGCTGCTGCTACTATCCGGGCAACCAGATCCTTTTTGATGCAACAGGATTTGTGTAAACAAGGTTGCGCATCTCTCCCCACACAAAAAAATCCAAAGGGGTCATATCTGGGGATCGAGCAGGCCATGCTACAGGACCACCTCTGCGAATCAACTTTTCTGAAAACTGTTGGTTCAAGAATCTACGCACACGATGACTGAAATGTGCCGGCGCCCCGTCCTGTTGGAACCACACGTCTTGTAAGGAGTGGGACGTCTTCCAGCAATTCTGGCAATGCTCTGGAGAGAAAATTGTAATAGTGCCTGCCATTTAATGGCCTAGGTAGGAGATATGTCCCAATTAAACAGTCCGCAACTACACCGACCCACACATATCAGTGTAGTCACTCCAGGTGTATCGCTCCATTAGTAAACAGATACAATTCACTACTACACTGGTGGACAAAAACAATTCCTACCATCAACAGCAGTTGCAGTCATGATAACTGAAGAGCGTAATACGCCCTCTACCGGTTTAAATAATCCTCATAGGAAAAAATGGCATTAGGGAAAAACATTTCTTTTAGTGTCCCCTTTAATCTCCCAGAGTTTGTCGGGTTAAATAATTTTCACCCAGTATAAATGAAATAATAGGGTGATAGCAATACGAGTCATAAAGTGAAAAACGCTTTTTCGACTTATAGTCGGGGTAACTGCCATGATCATCGCACGCCACTGATAGTACATAATCTATTCGCGAGATGTTTTCAATTTTGTTTGAAGGAGGAACTAAATTCTAGACTCTATTTTCTGTTAACTATGCGAGACAAGGAGAGAAGAGTTGTTGACTATTATGCACTTGGGTTGAGACACCTGGAAGCAAGTTTTAAAAAAAATTCAGCCATACTTTATTCATATGCAGAGCCGGCAAACGCTGCACTTCTTTCCAGCGGCATCAACTGTGATCAATAAAACTGCACTGAATTTACAATACAAATGTTTTTTCAAGAATCGTTGCACTGGATTTTATATAAATACCCGGCGTGTGCTCCTAATAGTGTACTGTATTACGATGCGTGGTTGGGTAGTGGTTTTTACAGAATCAGGAAAATGTTTAAAAACAGAGCGACAGCGAGGTTTTCAATTTCCGATTTTCTGTAAAACACTTCACAAACGTGCGTTGTACATAATTTTTTGCGCGATGGTGTTTTCAAAATAATAAATAATAGTAAAATAATAACATCTTTGTTGGAAATATTTGCGTTCATTATAAACAATTGACTAACGTTAACAGTGTGGACAATGTTTATTAGTTGAGACAACAGGAGGCCTTGAGGGCAATTTTATAATATGGCCGCAAGTTAGTATTTATTGTTTTATACTGTTTCCAATGTCCACCGCTGTGGTCTCGGGGTAGCGTGCTGCCTTGTCACGCAGCGGGTCCGGGTTCGATCCCCGGTCGGGACAGTTTTTCTGGGTGAGGTTTTTATCTGGGTTTTTCCTCGCCTGTAAGACAAATGTCAGGAAAACTTTAAGGTCCAAACGGTCCTCGAAATCGTATGGCCATCGCAATCATCATTCATATTCATCTTAGGTTAAGCTTAGGATTAGGGACTCTCCTGGCATACCATTATCATCATCATCACCCATCATATCATCGGGGCAACGTAACCCCGCCTTTCAGTCGCCCCAACCTCAGAAGTGGGTTACAAGTACGCCATGGCAGGAGAGAAACCAGGAATGTCGAAAGACAAACCTGGGGCATTTGAAAAAAAAAATTGTTTCAAATAAAGTTCATTTAAAATGCAGTGATTTGTTTCGTATAATGTATATTAAATGTAATATTACAGTATAGTTATTTAGGTTGGCAATCCGGAAATGTAGGAAGTTGAACTTTCAATCATGGACGCCATTGCTGTAAGTACGACAAAATATACACTATCGCGCAAAAAATATTATTTCTAAATCTTCGTTTCAGATGAACTCCTTACACGTAATGGATTTAGAATATAATATACACTCGCAGTACCTTACAACTTGAATTTACAACGGTAAACACTTGGAACGAACCAAATAATATATTATGACGGTTGTTAAGAGACAATTTTTATTTTCGCCTTCCAGACGCCCCAACCTCACAAGTGGGTACAATTACGCCAATACCGGAGAGAACACCACAAATGTCAACCTGTGGCATTGAATATAAAACAAACTATTACTATATGTGTGTTATTCTCCCAATAACATTATATGGATGCGAAACATGGGACGAAAGAAGATTGCGAGTATATGAGAATAAAATACATAGGAAAATGTTTGGACCAAAGACAAATGAACAGACAGGTGAACGGAGAATACTACAAAAAAGTGAGCTTTGTGGTCTTTATAGGAAGCCAGATATAATAATAACAGTTAAGTCTCGTACACTGCGATGGGCAGGACATGTGGCACGAAACGTCTGGTTGGTAGACCAAGAATGAGGTGGAAAAATAACATTAACCAAGATTTGGGAGAAGTAGATTATACAGGGGGATGATTGGAAAACATTAGCTCAGGATAGGGATGCATGGAGAGCTTATATCCGCGTGGCCATGAACCTACGGGATCGATAGTGCCAGTGAGTTAGTTATGACTTGAAAGTTTTCTTTGTATAGAAAATTAGTTGTGAGTGCCATAAATGTTTGAGTGAACAAAGAAATTGTTTATTAAATGAAATGAGAGAAGGGAAGTGTTTTGTTTGTTGTTTAATCAACGGCCACAAAGTACACACATAATACGTGATGCGAACTGTATCCTGCCACCAATCTAGTTAATGACTCCGATATATAACGTTCACCGCGACCGCAAAAGGTAATCAGTCGCACAAACCCTCCCTTAACTACACTCCAGCTGTTTAATGACAAAATCTTCATTTCATGTGGTTTCATTTCACTAAATGTACACACTACACACCTTTCTTGCCTCTGTTCCACAGCCTGTTTCCATGATATCTCCAATTCGTTGCTAAAATTTAAATAAAGCTTTCGGTATTTATGAAGAGTTTTGTATGAACGTTAAATAATAATTGAACGATATTTAACCATTCTCGTTCATTTGAACTAGGTCATTGAAGAAAAAAGCAAGTTCACTTTTTCGTAATAACTCTCTCTCTCT